>MU834119.1:0-49383 GCA_029204225.1 Diphasiastrum complanatum | reverse complement strand
TCGCCTGAAGGTCGGCGAGATAGGTGAGATAGTCCTACAATTAGGAGAAACCACTCCAAACCAAAGATATTACCCTCTAGCCACCTCAAAATTGGGATGCACCTTGCTAATGGTAAGGATAATCATGACTACCCACCAGTCACATAATTCACATCGATACTAGCTGGTAATCACCTAACTATGTTGATCTTTAAAATTAGAAGTGTGACTACCTCTAAGTCACTTCAAGTGCACTTCTAGCAAGTTTACAGTCTACAGTCGCTACTAGCTTTGCCTATTATACAACCAACATTCATCAAATCATGTGGGATAGACCCACTCTTGGATGTTGGCCAAATAGTGACCCTTCGATGGCCTTGGCATTTTGCGAGTAAATTTTTTGCAGTTTTGCAAGTTTCTTTCTTGCCATGACTCAATGAAAAGGTCGCAATGGTGTGCTACCTTTTTTAGTTATTACTTCAATGTTCCATTATTAAGAATGTGGTTTGGTACGTAGTTAAAAACTCCCACAAAGTAAAAAAAATTCTAAATTTAATTTTTCTTTTCAGCCTCCAAGATAGCACACGGTGTGCCCTAGGCAAGACCGCCCGAAGAAAGAAAAAAATTTGGGCGGAATCCTATAGCACGCCAGAGTGCTATCTGATTCCGCTACAAAACAAAAATTTCCGGTTTCATTTAGCATCCCCGCGTGCTATCTTTGAAGGTTGCCAAAACCAAAAAATCTAACTGATTCACTTAGCACACCGATGTGCTATGTTTGGAAGCTACAAAAAAATATTGGAAATAATGTTTTTATCATAATTTGGTTCTCAAATATGTCAAAATACCTTTTCTATTTTATAAAACTTATAATGTATTCCCAAAAATACGATGGAATACCCTAAAAGTAGATATTGTTCATGACAATGATGGTTTGATATTTGAATTGCCACATAGGGCACAATTTGGTACTGTCATTATCACATAGACTATATAATTTGTTTTACATGAGAAAAAATTGATGGTTGTGAATGATTCACATGATACAGTGGCTCAAGCTATGGTGTCCCAAGCCTTTTGTGGTATTGGAAAGTGAAAAGCCAATTTTAATACATAGCAAAAAATTAAAAAAAGAAAAGTGAACACAATACGATAGAAAAAAGACGTGCTAGAGATTGTCATGACATCAAGAGACATTGAGAGAATTATTAGTAGTAAAGAGTGGAGACAAATATGTCACTTTCAAAGTTGTCTCACATTGAAATTTTGGCATCTAGTTAGCATCTTCTTGTTGTTACAGATAAAATGAAGTTAATATTACATTCATCGCTGTTTCCAACAATGAAGGAACAGTTGCGGACAAGTTGCGAAAATTTCCCGGACTGTTGTGGAAGCAAGCGTGAATATGGTATAGCTAGATGGACAGAACTGTCATTAATACTTGGGACCAGATTAAGGAGGCATTTCTTAAGCAGTTCTGAGAAAATTGGATATTCAACACGGGTGCTTGCCCGACTAAACTCTGTTAGGAAGAAAGATAAAGAATATTTGCGTTCGGATCTAATTGGCAAGCTAGTGGGAGAGTATCCAGTTGCAATGCAAATTGAAAATTTGAATGGTATTTGGCAGACCTACCTTCAAAGATGGATCGATATTGTCAACAAGGACGAATGGACTCACTTTCCGACGTCATCAAGTCTGCAGAGAATTTTGAAACATCGACCATTGCCAGAAAGAGGAGGCTATGTGAGAGATGTCAACAAGTTTTGTCATATTTTGGTAAATAATCAAACTCAACTACCAGCTTTCCCACACTTTCAAAAAGTGTTTATTGAATGTATTTTAAACTAACTTATCTTCAATAAACACTTTTTGAAAGTGTGGGAAAGTTGGTAGTTGAGTTTGAGAGAGATTCAAATTTGAACTCTAGGTACATTGAATCTAGTCCCAAAATAGTAGGGTTTTTCATATTGGAGGGAAAGTCAAGTGGCAAAGTAGGGTTTGGACCTGCTATCTATTGTTGTAACTCCTGGAGAAAGGAATCTTCTCTCTTCTCTTCTTTCATTTCATCATTATACATGGTTATCTTTGGGTCAACTACTCATTGGTGCACTCTCATGATGTTATCTAGCAATTCTGTGTGTAGAATAATCATTTATTGCTACTTTCAGTTCCACACGTGTGAAATACAATAGGGTACTATAATTGTATGGAAAACAACTATATTTTATGTTTTGGTTCATGTTTGATCAGTATGTCTTAGAGTTTGCATCTCATTTTGTATGTAGCTGCTCATTTTTTTACATTGGCAGGATTGTTGGTTTGCTCTTTTTTGTAACCAAAGATCAGGGACATGGATTTGGATCTTAAATGATCTGAAATCCTTCACATGGTATCAGAGCTATTGTGTTTCAGGTTATGATAGGATCAACCACATTTATCAAAGATGGTGTGTAGAATTGATCTTTTGTAGGTCAGATTATGAATTGATCACTCATGATCGAGATGGCAAAAGGTTGGTTGGAGACTTAGAATTTGCTCCAAACAGGGTTACAGATCATGCAACACAATAACACAGACATAAAGCACTCTCCACTCCAAGCTCACGTAGCAACTGTATTTCTCAAAATCAAAATACAATGTACATATTATTTTTCACTATGGCAACCCATGCATGGCCCAGGTTGCCATTGATGGGACAGGTGTCCTGTCGACTCACCTCATGGTGAGGCCAACTAGTCCTTATCCACTGATAGGGCCCACAGTACAGTAACACAGTAGTTCAACTTTAATTCTAACTCTCTCCCTAAAAGTAGAATCTACTTTTTATACAACCATATACATAGCATCAAAGTTAACAAACTTTAAGTATAGAAAGCTTTGATCTAAACTTATCAAACTTTTCTCTAATAAGTGGCTTAGTAAAAATGTTAGCTTGTTGTTCACCTGTACTACAATGAATAACATTAATTTCTCGACTCAGGAGCCTCTCACGTATAAAGTGATTCTGAATCTCGATGTGTTTGGTTCTCGCATGGAACACCGGATTCTTTGCCAACTGAATGCCACTCTGACTGTCACTATGTATAATCGTGGGATTTTTCAGTTTCATGCCAACCTCATTTAAGATTTGCCTCAACCATATGGCTTCCTATGCTGCACTACACATTGCCTTATACTCTGTCTCTATTGTGGATAAAGCAACTATACTTTGCTTCTTACTAGACCAGGAAAAGCAACTGCCACAAAGCTAGAATACATACCCTGTGGTGGATCTACGATCATTATAGTCACCTCTCCAATCTGCATCTACATAGCCACATAACTAAGGTAAACCCTCATGCTTCCTGTACACCAAGCCATAATCAGAAGTGCCTTTAACATATCGCAAGATGCGTTTGGCTACCTTCCAATGTGTTTCCGTAGGTGCTGCCATAAACTGACTTTCAATACCAACAACATAACATATATATGGTCTAGTCGTGGTAAGGTAAATCAAGCTCTAGGAATCCCTTTGGAGTGGTCATTAAGATCCATTAGGTAGGACTTCCCTTTCATTGTTTACCTCTCTTGAGAAGATCAACCTCAAGAGGAGAAGATCTAGAGCCATAGAAGCCTAGATAAGCCAAGAATCCAAGATCCAAGAGAGGATCAAACCAAAAAAAAAATCTCAAAAAGAAAAAAGCCAGAAGATAGAAATCTCACACTCACATCTAAGCCATTCCACCATTAGATCCAACACCAAGATTGACACCCTTGGTAGGCTTAGCTTCCATCTTATATTCATAGTTTATTCTGAAGGATGTTCTCTCTCTATGCGAATGAAACACGATCACTGATGCGAATACTACATGATGAATTCGGATGGAGTTCGGATATGATTGCTGGTCACTGCCTGCTATATCATTCCTACAATCTTCCAGAATGTAGACAGACTGCTGACCTACGTTTAAGTTAATTTAGCATTCAACAAGATTGAACCTATGTGTGGAATGGATAAAACAAGCGAATGAGATACACAAACAATAAGCAGATAATAATTCAATCGAGATTAGACAATTTTTGAATGATTTGTGCACAACAGCTACAACATCATCTATTGATCCTCTTGGTTTAAGCACTATGTGATAGACCCACACAACGCATCGGCATGTGAGAAGCAATTTTCCCCCATGAACAGTGTCTCGCTTACTAGCGGACTTCTTGGATCCTTGTGGATCATGCTTACAATGTCTCGTTGTTACGAGCACGTAACCAATGCCTAACCCTAGAGAATACAGGAGGTCAGATACCATAGTCAGGTTCATGTCTAGCGTACATGACCAATAGGGCAAGATAGTGTGAGTAGTGTGCCCCGACACTGTCCATAGCCATGGCGGGTCTAACATAGCCTAGGGAACTTGTCAGTAGGATAGGGCCCCACGTTGGGTCCCGACGTGCAGTCGGCCATGACAGAGCCACGTGGCCAACACTTGGCAGTATGCATGCTACCAAGTCTCACACTGGGCTAAGAGGGGCTCGCTCCATATTAGGGAGTAGGCAAGGTTGGGTGGTGTAGTTAGTGTTTGCCCTACTGTGGTGTTAGGATCTCTTACACTGGTATCAGAGCCATCTCCATCTTTGGGAGCTTAGTAGCAGTAGTAGAAAAAATCAGAAAACTATACAGATACTTTCCAATTTTCAGAAATCATGAGAGGACACCCACCGCTGTAGAGACAACTATCTAAGGTGAAAATCCCAATACAATCTTGGTGAGCCATTTTGTAGCATAGATTCATTGCTGCAAATTTAGTGACTATTTCCAATTTCCAAGAGTAAAATACTACTATCTGAGCAAATTCTAAAGGGGAAGCATCGTATAGGTCCAGCGCTGCAAATTCAGGGTTTAAGCCTGATTCTTGTAAAAAAAACTCTAGAATTTAGATCAGATTTAGAACAACAGGGACTTGGTAGACCAGCGCTTCTGGGATGCAGGTCTAGCGTGGATTTTTGCAGCTATTTATCTGTATTTTTCCAGCAGGGTTTGTCTCAGAGAAAACGAACTGACAGCTAGCAGGGGGCCTTTGAAAATCTGGAAGTTTGCATGGTTTTTTGGCTTCAAATTCTGGACCTACTGAGCCGCTACTCAGATAGCGAGGGAAGAGAGCAAGAAATTTCAGAGTTTGCTTGCATTCTTTTTAGCTTTCCATCATGATTTCCCAGACAACAAATCAGTATTTTAGACAATAGGGGTAAGGAGCACAAGAAATCAGAAACTTGCTTGCAATTCCCTGATTACCTTCTCCTGACAGTATGCAGCTAAAGAAGACGGATTGGACAGTTGTGGAAGAACTGAGGGGGTTTCTTGCTTTTCTCTCTGGAAGTACAGTCCTAAGAAAGAGCTAAGTATTCTACTTTCATTTTATCAGTTTAGTCAATCTTTTTTTTAATTTTCAACTAGAAGTTAAAGTACCTCTCTTTCAGTTCAAACAATGACCACTCCTTAGAGACCTGATCAACCCCCAGAGAGAGGCATCGACGAACTTGAAACAGAAGCCTTGGCTTTCAATAAGGGGAAAGAACCCATGGAAGTTGAAGAACATGAACAATTCACCGAAGAACTCAACGAATTGGTTACCAAGGAGCAGTTTCTCCATTTGGTAACTAAAGTGGATGAACTGAAGTTGGCATTAGCCAATTTCAAGTCCAGTGTGGATGACTCATTCGCGAAACTCAAAGATTTCATTCTGAGTTCCGCAAAAAGAAGTCTTTCCTCCACTTCTCAGTTGTCCTCTTCTCCACTTCCATCAGTCTCGGGTGAGCCTATGCGGTCTCACCCTAGTGTCTTTAAAGACTTAAACCCTTCTACTTTTATTGGGGAAGAGAAGGATAGAAACACAAATATTCTACAAACCTTCCTCAGTAAATGGAAGAACATCCATGCTCTTAAATAGACCCTTGACGATTTGCAAGTTACTGAGGCCAGTCTTTCCCTAGGGCCCATGGCCTATAAGTGTTGGTTAAATCTCCAGGAGACTGGGCAGACTCCACGGTCGTGGAAAGCCTTTAAAGAAGCTTTCCTAAGAGAATTCCTACCAGAAAATGAACTTAATAAAGCCTGGAAAACATGGGAGAAAACAGTAGTGGACAAGTCCCTAATCCAATATATCTTGCAGTATCGAGAGGCAATTTTAAAGATTAAAAATATGGATGACTATTAGAAAGTCAGAGGATTTGTCCATGGCCTCAAAGATTAGTATAAAGTAGAGGTTCAGAGAAACTCGCCCACTATCCTAGAGCAAGCTCTCATATACGCTCAAATCTATGATGATTCAGTGGGTAGGAAGAGGGCGAGACATCAGCCTCTTTCTGAGTAGTCTCCTCAGATAGAATTTCAATTTAAAAAGAAATTTTTAAAAATAAAGAAGGAAGAAAAAGTTAAAACTGAAGCTCCTCAGAAACGCCCATCACTCATACAACCCTTGTGAAGTTTTTAGCATGTGTGAACTTCACCACACACCTTACAGGATCTTAATGAGGTGCTGTGATTGCACAAAATTGATCAAAGGACAGATTACTTGAAAAATCTAAGGCATGAGCACAATGGCATACATCTGACTAACTTCTTACTATGAGGAATGAATGTCAGAAATAATTCTAAGTGCTTAGTATGAGAAAAACAGGCTGTTCTCGGGTAGAGAGAGAAAATCAACACTAGAAAACTCGGGTAGAGAGAGAATGAGTCCAAAACACCAAAATCTCATTATTCACAATATGGCAAAACATGCCAAGGTTTTCCTACATCAAAGTGGCTCGAGTTCCTAGAGTGGAGCTGCATGGAAAGTCCAATTAACTCAGTTAACTCCACTACCAGGGATCCACATGTGTAACTGTATGCATGGATATTGCATGTACTGCATGTCAACTCATAAATTTGCCTAGACATGTGTAGATCTTGAAAACTACTTTGCATGTTGCATGCAATTGCATGTGGCTTGCATGCATATTGAATGACATTGCATGTTATCTAAACTTTTGCATGACATCAAATTTGAATCTACTTAACTCAAACTCAACCTATTCTAGAAGGTTATGTGCTCAATTCTCATACCTTTATGTACAAACAAAGTTTATAATGGAAATAATATGGTCATGGCCCCAAAACTCAAGATAGGAAGATATTATCTTACTAATCTTCACACTTCTCCTTGAAATATATGTTCCTATCCAACATAGACTTTGAAATTAGGCTAAGATTAGATCTCATCTTGGTAAAGACATTCTTGAGTAATGGCTTGGTGAGAAGATCTGCAACACAATTTGAAGATCCAACATGCTCCAATAAGATCTCTCTCCCAATGACTTTTTCTCTTACAAAATGATGAGCTACTTCGATGTGTTTGCTCCTTGCATGGAACACAAGATTATTTGCAAGAGCTTGAGCCGAGATGTTAATTGGAAGGTCTTCATCTCCATAACACTTTAGCTCCAAAAGTAGCCTTTTGATCCATAAAACCTCCTTTGTTGTGGTTGTAAGAGATTTGTATTCAGCGGATGATAAGGATATAGTTGCTTGCTTCTTTGATAGCCAAGAAACTAATTTTTTTCCTAGAAAAATTGTGTAAGCACTTGTGGATTTTCTATCCAACCTGTCTCTTGCAAAATTTGAATCTGAAAAAGCAATCAAAGTCAGATCTTCTCCTTTGTAGAATATGTCGGATGCAAAATGGCCTCCACCCATGCCTTCATGTGAAAGCGAAATGATCTGGGTGGCCTCATGAGGAAGAATACACCGTCGAAGAATCCCATCTGGTCCTCTTCGGTACAATTGGCTGGCAATCAGCTGATAAGGTCTAGCTTTCAAGATCAATTTTCGCTGGTCCACCTTTGGTAGTGATTTGTCTGGTTGGCCCCACATTATATATTCAACTATGTCGACAGCCTACTCCGGTACTGTGTCTACATAAAATAAGGCAGCGTCAGGCAGCTCATCATCGGATTGGGTTGCAACCTCCTTTCCCTTGATTCGTGACACATGATCTGCCATGTAGTGTTGTTTTCCCTTGCAAACTACTATCTGAAAATCAAATTCTAACAACAAAAGTAGCCATCGAGTGATTCTCCCTGTGTTGTAGGTTTTGTTAACAAGATAGAGCAAGGGTTGATGGTCCGTATAAAAAGCAAAGTGTGTGGCCATCAGGTAGTGCCAAAACTTCTTAACCGCATAGATCATTTCCAATGCTTCTCGCTCTGTAGTTGAATAATTCATTTCTGTATCACTGAGCTGTCGGCTTGCAAATTGGATTAGAAATTCTTTTTTGTGTTCTCCTGGCTAGGTTAAGACTGCTCCAACTACATACTTCGATGCATCCGTATGCACATGAAACTCAATGGACCAATTGGGTGGACGTAGGATTGGTGCTGAAACCAATGCATCTTTAAGCTTTTGGAAAGCCTTTAGGGCTTTCTCGTTCCAATGTGGATCCATTGTGAGTTTGTAAATTGGTTGGGCTAACTCCGCAAAATCTAGAATGACGATCCTGTAATAGTTAGCATGACCCATAAAGATGTAGACCTTGCGGATCATTCCTGGTGATGGTAGATCAACAATGGTCCTGATTTTCGATAGGTCCGTGGCGATCCCATGTCTAGATACTATATGGCCGAGAATCAAGCCACGTGTAATCCAAAATTGACATTTTTCTAGATTGAAGGATATCTGGAATTCGCAGCATTTTTGTAGCACCTTCTCCAAATTGGATAAGTGTTCGGATTCTGGTCCATGCACACACAGATCGTCCAAGAAAATTTCCAGAAATTTCTGCAAATACTCTTTGAATGCCGCCTACATGGTAGAGGCCAAAAATCTTGTATATAGATAAACACACATGTGTGGAGCCTGTTCCCACGTGTGAAAATAATGTACTTGTCATGTACCATAATCATATAGGTTGTACATATGATTTAATTCAAGTTCTAGTGGCTAAAAAGGACAAAAACTAGTTTTTTAGACATATGACACATGGCATCAATCTATTGATTGCATGAGCCACATCCTTTCGTTAGGTGTCATATCACATGTGTAGAGGACAGCTCACATGTGTGGAATAAGCTGAAGTAGGCGAATTTTGACTTCTAGAAGATTTCCAAGTAGATCTCCATATAGAAGGAAAATGGACCAAAAGTGCTCAAAATAGAAGGTTTTGTCCAAGTGTCAGTTTGCATGATGAATCATCATATGAAAAAGCACCTTCACACATGTGGGATCAGAGGGATGATCAGTACCACGAGCTCCCACTTATTGTATATATAGAGCCACATTTGGCCATAATCAATGTGAGACAACAATCTTGGTTTTGGAGGCAATTTTGAGTGATTCTCTCCATTTGTCTACATTTGTTTTGATTGTTTTGAGGTTCTATCAATGTGTACTTGATTTTCAGGTTGGAGTCCGTACTCGGACAGTGTTTCATATGTGTGAAACCATAAAGTACACTTACCTTCAATTAATGATTGTTCTTGTTAGGATTTTGTGTCTAGAATTGATCTAGATTGATCTTAATCTGAAGTAGATTGATAGATCAAGTAATCTGACAACCAATCCCTCTTGAGGATCAGATTAGGATCCACTCTTGGTCCTTTTTGTACCTTTTTCCACATGGTATCAGAGCCTAGTACAAGAGGTTTTGTTGAAATTGATAGGGTTAATCCAAATCAAAGCCAAAATTAGCAGTTTTTTGGAAACTAGTCAAATTTTGTGTAGCGAGTTGGAATTGATAGCTATCCTCAAAATTTCTGGTCCAGATCTTGTTGTGGGCTGTAGGAACTCTTTTCACACGTGTGAGGCCGTACAGCTCCGGTTTTGGCTAATAAATTTCAAAAATTTGTACAATTTGACTCACATACCCAATTTGAGTGATTTCTGGTGCAAAATTGAGCATTTTCTATAATAAATTTAATCCTTTGATTAGTTCTTGGATTAGATCAGCCAAAAAATTAAAATTGAAGCTTGAAATAGGTGCATTAATTGACCTTCTCTAATTTTTTGAGTGTATGTTGAAGTTAAGAGAGATTTTGCTAAAAATCATAGATTAAGGAGTGATATGCAAGGTGAGCGGATGAAATCCATTGTACCATCACTCTATATTTGTTCAAGAGTGATAGGGTCAAGTTTAGAAGCATCAATTTGCTAGAAAACGTCCTTGGATCTGCCTCCAAGTGAAACCTTTGAGAGTTTCTACTGCATATAGAGCATCTATGCAAATCTTTTGTAGAACTTGACATAGATTGGCTTCAATTGAGAGTTCTAGAAAAGAGATTGAGATCCAAGTCACATTGTTCAACCCTACTCAATTTGTTTGAGTGATTGTAAGGTTTGAAAAGAGTCATTAAGGTGACTATGGCAAACGTGTAGAGAGAGATCCAATTTTCTAAGAGTTCCTTCCTTTGTGGAGGGCAAGATCTAGAAGCTCATTATGTGTTGTTATTGGTGGAGAGTTTGTCTTCTCCTAAGTGATCAAATCTTTTTAAGTGGCATTAGCTCTTTGAAGCACAATACCTTACTGAGAAAAATCACAACTTTTGATTTTGAATTTCATTCCAAATCTTAAAAGGTAGAGTAATTGGTGGAATCCAATAGGAGTGATTGAATTCAATTTGTTGAGCAAAAATTGACATAGAATGTATGAAACTCAAATTAGTTCTATTCAACTTTCTTTGTGAGAGTGTGAGGGTCAATTTGTGATCCCATTGGATGTCTAGAATGAGGAGTCCATATTTGATTATTCATGCATGGTTGAGATCTTCGCGAATCTCTAGTTGTCTAAATTTTTTAAGCTTTGTGAAAAATTGATGGTATAGTTTGTTGTCAAATCATCAAGAGTGAGATTATTTGGGTCAAGAGTGAGTCCAAAAGAAGTGATTAAGTTTGATTTTCATGTGTTTGAAACAAAACCCATCTTTTGTTTAAGAATCTCAAGTGTTGAGAGAACTAGTCAAGTGAAAAGAAAAATCTAGGTGTCAAATCTTTTCATATCCATTTCAATCATTGGTATTTGATGAGTCCAATAGGAGATTGGATCTGATTTCTTCAGTGATTTGATTTAAAGATTGTGTGCTTTTGTCTTAGTGATCAAAGCAAGGTTTCCAAGTGACTAGTCATTACCGTGAAGATTGATTCTTAGGTTTGTGAGCTAGATCTTTTGTAGATCCTTCTAGATTGTTGAAGATTTCAAATCTAGTCTCTTGAAAGTCACAAATTACATTTGTAGAATCATATCACAGGTTTTTATTCACATAGCATCAATAGGTGGCATCCTATTGAAGGAAAGAAAGGATCCTGAGTGCAACCTTTGTGGCAAGGGAGGATATTTTTTCTCAAGATGCTACAAAAAGAAGACCAGTCCATCCAAGGAGAACCAAAGCAAGGGGGCCGAGGTGAAGGATGGAGCTTCAAGTTCAAAATGCAAATACAAGAAGGACAAGTCCAAGGAAAGGTGTTTCCTTTGTGGAAAGGTGAATGAGGCTTGGAGTCTCAAAAGGACTTGCAAGATTTGTCTTCAAGAGTCCATCACAACACATGTCAAATCTTTTGAAATTTTTCATTTGGAAGTGCATTGTTTGGTTCAAGATGCAAAGATAGATGTCACTTTCATGAAAGTAACTTGGATTTATTTTATGTTCTTGGAAAGTATTTTGCTTGGAACTTTGGACAAGTTCAAACTTATTGTTATTATCCAAGAGAAATCACAAAATGAAAATAGTTTGATTTATGCTCTCATGTCAACTTATGAAGAACCATTTTGCTTTGAAGAGATTTTTGTATCTCAAAGGTGGTTTAAGGCAATACTAGTTGAGTGTGATGCCTTAAAAGATAGCAAAATATGTTTTCCTTGTAAGCTTATATTAGTTATGAAGTCAATGAAATGGAAATATCTTCATAATGTAGGATCTTTTGGTTTCAATAAGATCATGAATGATGTGTTCATTCATAAAGATGAAAAATGTAAGTTTTCAATCTTAAAGGCAAGTTGTAAACTTCTTATGAGAATAAGTGAAGCATCCAAAGTGGACACTTATATCCATAAGCAAGTAGTTAGCCTTATTGAAATGGAAATGCCTTTTGATTTCAATATTAGAAAAATCATGCCAAGTTGTGGTGATTTCTGGACTTATGTTTCTAGCATAAGTAATTTTGATAATCATAGGAAGTGCATATTGTGTGGTCATAGTTGTTGTGATCATTATGAGACTCGGATTTCCATCAAGAAAAAGCACCACGAAGAGGATCTTAAAGAATCATCTCAAGGTTCAAGTGTGCTAAGGATTGAGGAGAAGAGATCTTCTCAAGTTGTGATTCCAAAAAGAAAGTCAAGAAATATGGTTGATTCCATGTGGCTCACATTTCAAGGGAAAGAGGAGCATATCTCATGTGGTATACATCTCATACTCACTTCTCTTATGTCATTTGATAAATCAATTTGCTATAGTGAGATCATTGCATCTCGAAATTGGAGTAAAGCCATACTAGTTGAGTATGAAGTCTCTCTTGAGAACATAGATGATGTTCTTAAAAGGTTGAAATTGATTTTAAATCAATTAGAAAGCAAATGGTTATTTCATCAAATGTATGCTCTTGAGTCATGTAAGAGCAAAAGTGATTTGTTCACTCATAGTTTGAAAATTTGTATTGAGGCAAATTGTAAACTCTTTATGAGAGTAAGTGAATCATCTTCTAAAGACACTTATCTCCATAATGAAGTATTTAGCCTCATTGGATTTGAGATTAGCATGGTAAACAAGCATGAAGATATGATGCAAACACTTTGTTATTATAGCATGCATAGTCTTGCCAATTTGGATAAGTCTAATTCTCTAGATCATGGTAACATGATGTTAGATCTTTGGGATACTAATAAGTCAAGAAGAAATCTTCATTTTCTCATGGAGGAGCATGCACATGAAGAAGGATCAAGCCTCAAAGTCAAGCATCTACATGAAATTTTGAAGGAATAAATTTCAAAGATGCTAGGATGGTGCAAAGCTCTCAAGTTCATCAAAGATGTCAACGTCAAAGAAGCACTATCATGGATATGGTGATTTCAGATCAACATCAAGCTCCTTGGCTGATCTTCACACCTTTTGAACCAGCAAAACCAATTCAGCCCATGGAGTCAAGTTCAAGGTCATCATGTTTTCCATCAAGCTAGATTTACCAAGCTCGATTTTTGAGGAGTGTGAAAAATGCAAAAATAAGCTTGGTAGAGGCCAAAAATCTTGTATATAGATAAAGACACATGTGTGGAGCCTGTTTCCACATGTGAAAATAGTGTACTTGTCATGTGCCATAATCATATAGGTTGTACATATGATTTAATTCAAGTTCTAGTGGCTAAAAAGGCCAAAAACTAGTTTTCTAGACATATGACACATGGCATCAATCTATTGCTTGCATGAGACACATCCTTTGGTTAGGTGTCACATCCCATGTGTAGAGGACAGCTCACATGTGTGGAATAAGCTGAAGTAGACGAATTTTGACTTCTAGAAAATTTTCAAGTAGATCTCCATATAGAAGGAAAATGGACCAAAAGTGCTCAAAATAGAAGGTTCTGTCCAAGTGTCAGTTTTGCATGATGAATCATCATATGACAAAGCACCTTCACACATGTGGGATCAAAGGGATGATTATTACCACGAGCTCCCACTTATTGTATATATAGAGCCACATTTGGCCATAATCAACATGAGACACCAATCTTGGCTTTGGAAGCAATTTTGAGTGATTCTCTCCATTTGTCTACATTTGTTTTGATTGTTTTGAGGTTCTATCAATGTGTACTTGATTTTCAGGTTGGAGTCCGTACTCAGACAGTGTTTCACATGTGTGAAACCATAAAGTACACTTACCTTCAATTAATGATTGTTCTTGTTAGGATTTTGTGTCTAGAATTGATCTAGATTGATCTTAATCTGAAGTAGATTGATAGATCAAGTAATCTGACAACCAATCCCTCTTGAGGATCAGATTAGGATCCACTCTTGGTCCTTTTTGTACTTTTTTCCACACCTTCAGATTCACACAAATTCGCATTCTGCCATTCTTCTTGGGTACTATAACTATCTGCGATACCCATTCAGTGTGTTCAATTTCATAAATGAAATCTACGTCTAACAGCTTCTGCAATTCCTGTTTGACCAGCTCCTTGTAATTCGGGTTGCAGCGGTAGTATCGACTCACCTTGGGGACTGCTCCATCCACCAAGGGTATGGTGTGTTGGACTATTGTTGGTGGAATGCCCTTTAGATCATTGTAATTTCAGGCAAAACAGTCCTTATACTTCACCAACAATAACCGTAGCCTTTTGAATTGTGTGGGCGTTAACTGCTCTCCCACATGCACTATCTTTTCTTCTTCACCTGGCTCGACAAGGTTCATTGGCTGTGTTCAAAGGCTTGTTCCGCTGGTGCCTGACTTTGATCAGGTTCTTGCTTGTGGCAACATAATTACCACGTCATTCAAGGTATAACTCTTGAAAGTCTCAGACATCTCGTGAACTGGTGCTCGTCGAGATTCCTCTTTCAGCATATTGATCTTAGCCTGACTGGTCATCTTTTGGTTCTCCATCATCTGAATAGAGGATGACGTTGTATCCGAGTTCATCTTGATTGACTTCAAGGAATCCAACACCTTCTTTTTGTCTTTTTTTGTCATATTGGTGGATTCGTCCTTGTTGTCTTTCTTCGAAATTGGTGGGACATTTGCCTCGTGGTTGCGAATATCAACATCCACTGTAGCTATAGCTTCGTCGGGCAGATTACTCCATCAGATCACCTAGTTGTAGCATTGTTTCAACTGGTTCTTCTTGTTCGCAGGTGTGCTTGGTGGATCTATCCTTGAAACTTTTGCCATAGCAGATTTTTGTGGCGATTGAGCTGGTACTTTCTTAATTCCGTAACGATTTGGGTCTATGTGCTATAGGACCTGCTCATCAGTCAGCTCAATCTCCTTATTATTAGTCAGATCATGTTGCCAAGGAACTAAATCATCATCCATTGGGTTCTCAATAAATTCTGTTGACAACCATGCTACGTTTATCATACTCATCCCAAATGTTATTGGTGTGTCCATGGTGTAACACTTGGGTGAAGATGTGCTGGGTTCAGGATCTGATTCGTATTGACATGCTTGGCAGTCAATCGTTGCTAATGCATCCGTCCATCTCACGATATCTGTCTCTGAATCTAGTGACCACCCTTGGCTTGCCTTGGGCGATCTATCGTGTGATCTGTCATGGATGATCCGTCATCAGCCTTGGGTGAAATAGATTTCACTGCCCATGTGGTTGGATCGACCTTTACAGCATGCTCTCTATTCTCAAAGGTGAGTTTCCCCGTGCCCCAGTTGTGTACTACTTGCGCAATTCTCAACCATGGTATTCCTAGTAAAACACGGTATGCAGTTGGAGATTCAGGTATATCCATTACTACAAAGGTGATCACAAACTGCATGCCCGCCATTTTTACAGGGATATCGACAGCCACATCCTTTGGTTTTACACAGGATTGATCTGCTAGCTTGATGACAAATCTTGCTGGCTTCAACCCTTGTAAACCCCACTTTTGATACAAAGTAGTGGAGATCAAATTGACACCTGATCCTCTATCTACTACTGCTGCCTCATCCTCGAATCTCTTGTGTTTGATAGGCAGGGTGATGTTGTGTTCCTCGCTTTCCCACGCTGCCCCGATGTGGAGGACGTTACTAGTCTCTTCATAGCCCGTACAATATATGGGCTCAGGCGCTACTGGCTCCGCGTCCGCTTTGGACCATTCAGCCAAAAGGCTTTTAGCTTGTGGCGCAATACCGAGATTTGTGCCTGGAGCGGAGTGAGGCGTTGCGTGAACTGCTGCTGGATCTCCTGGACCTTGATCTGAGCGTCCGTGGTAGACTTGGAGAGGGTCATCACATATGCTTGGAAATCCACTTCGTGTTTCTTGAGATATTGCACCTTAGATTTTTCTACCTGTTCGTGTTGTTGGGCAATCAACAGATCTTTTGTAGTTGGCTGATTTCTACCCATAGTTGGGTGTTGCTCATTGTCAATTCCAATATGTGGCCGTCCAATTTCACTTTTGTGGCCACTTCCTCCTGGACAAAGGTACCCAAGATTTGGTAGGCCATTGAAATATGTGGGACCGGCCGGACTAGTGGTGCTCGCAGGGGCTTGTTGTGAGGTAGCCTGGATGACCTGTACCGTGTCACCGTCATCTTCAATCAGCTTCTCTGAAGAATTCATGTCATCAGGTGCGGTGCAGTCAACACGACCAGACGAAACTGTAAACACTCTTTGCACAAATGTCTCATCAGGAAACGGTTTGTCATCCTTGGCAGTCTTCATTAGAGATGTGGGAGGTGTGAGAAGAGTGGTGATGGTGGGAATAGGCATAAGAACAGACTGCTCGAAAGAAGGAATTGTATGAACAGAGGGGAACTAGAGGATGGTTTGGAGGATGGATGGAGACAAGGGAGGTGAAAAAACTTGGCGAGGCGGCGAGATATTGATGAGTTGCATCCACGACATGGTGTCAGGAGAGAGCTGTGAATCGAGGGGGTTGATCTGGAGAAGGGGAGTAGAAGCAGAAGCAGGGGGTATGGATGAAGCGATAGTGATGGAAGTAGTGGAAGAGGCGGGAACGGAGGTAGAGGACATTGGAATAGGAAGAAGAGAGGTGGATGTGGTAGTGGAGGTGGTGGGTTGAGCAAAAGAAGAGGCTATGGCTGAGGAAGTGGGGGTGGTTAGTTGTGGAGGTGCAGTGCATCGTCTGGTGGTGGTAGAAAAGCATAGTTAAACAAAATTACATGTTTTAAAGAGGGCCAACCTACAAGAAGCTGCAAAACATCATCTACAACAACATTAGCCATTAAACTACAGATGAGTAGAACAACAATAGATTTTTTAAATTTTTTTGATATTTTTATAGAATCATAATCAAGATGTGATCATTCCATTGTATTCTACACGAAGAGTAGATCATTTTTGCTTTTTACCTCATCTCCATCCGAGTTCAAATAAGAAAGTTATGGCTAATCAAAGATTTTGATGATGTGGCATATCGCCATGACGCAAGAATAGACCAGTTTTCTTTACCAGGATGTAGATTCTCACATGGTCGAGATATTCCAATGGATTCTACATGAAGAGTAGATTATTTTTGCTTTTTACTTCATCTCGATCCGAGCTCAAATAAGAAAGTTATGGCTAATCAAAGATTCTGATGTTGTGGCATATCGCCATGACGCAAGAATAGACAAGTTTTTTTTACCAGAATGCAGATCCTCGCGTGGTGGAGATATTCCACATCATCAAATGCCACATCATGAAATAATATAAATGCCATATCATCGAATGCTTATCTGGCACTATAAATCTTTGATCTACCATTACTTTCTTATCTGAACTCTGATAGAGATGAGGTCAAAAGCAAAATTGATCTACTCTTTGCATAGAATATGTAGATGTGGCATATTGCCATGACGAGAGAATGGGCAAGTTTTTCTTACCAGAATGTAGATCCTCGCGTGGTGGAGATATTCCACATAATCAAGTGTCGCGTCATCAAAAGCTTATCTTGTACTATAAATCTTTGATCCACCATAACTTTAAGCCTTGTCTTCCAAACTCTTAATCCTACACAAAGGAGTGGTTAATCTAATAACAGAGGAAACATCTTACTCAACCAAGAAGCTGGAAACATCAATACATTATCTAAAACAATATAAACTATTTATCTAAGGGAGAGCAGAATAACAATAAACCTGAACATTGCGAAAAGCAATCACCACACCTACAAGAACAAGACATATACCATCAATAAAAAGTTGCAAAAGGAGTCCACATTGCTAAAACTTCCTTACAAAGCTCCTCAAAGTCATTCTCAGGACGACTCACAAGTATTTGACAAGCCGACATGCAAATTAGTGTGACAACATGACTGGAGAAATCTAAAAGGCTAGAGGTTCTATTTATGTAAAAATTCGATCCTTTACACATGAAATTTTGGAGGGAATTTCTTCCGCTTGTGGCGTGTGCTTTGTTTCTTGGCAGATGCTTTGTTTCATGCGCACTATTAATGTACTTCAAAAACTGAGCCAGCCACACAACCGTTAGACGGCGGGCAGCGCCGGAAACTAAGAAAACGAGAAAAAATTCCGGTCATTTTATCATTCTCTCTCAAGCATTCTCTTACTAAGGCACAATTTCTTATACGGCCCTTTTAAAATCGAAAACTCCTCAAATGGTTGGATCAAAGAATCAGACGGTAAGGCCCAAATTTGGGTGGCAGAAGGATCTGACTTCAAGGAGTCCAACATCTTATTTTTTCCCTTTTTGCTCACGTAGTTGGGTTCATCCTTGTTGTCCTTCTTCGGTACTGGTGTGACATTCGCTTCATGATTGTGAATATCAGCATCCACCATAGCTACAGCCTCCTATGGCAGATCGCTCCATCGGATTACCTGGTTATAACGTTGTCTCAACTAGTTTTTTTTGTTGGCAGGTGCCTTGGGTGGGTCTATCTTGGAAACTTTAGCCATTCTAGATTTTTGGGGTGGTTGAGCTGGTACTTTCTTAATTCCATAACAATCTGGGTCCATATGTTGCAGGACCTACTCATCAGTCACCTCAGTCTCCTTGTTGTACGTATGAGCATGTTGCCAAGGAACTAAATCATCGTCCACAGGGTTTTCAATAGCTTCCGTTGACAGCCATGCGACATTGATCATGTTCACCCCTAAAGTGATTGGTGTGTCCAATGTGTAGGACTTGGGTGAAGATGTGCTGGGTTCTGGATCTGAATCATGTTGACAATCATGCCCAACCATATAGTCAATAGTTGCTAGTGCGTCTTCCATCTCATGATATTCATTTCAAAATCGTAATGACCTCCCTTGGCTTGACTTGGGCGATCAATCGTATGATCCATGGTGGACGATCCGTCATCAACTTTTGGTGTAATTGGTTTCACCGCCCATGTGGTTGGATCAACCTTAGCCTGTTCTCTGTTTTCGAAGGTGAGTTTTCCGGTTCCCCATTTGTGAACCACTTGCGCAGTACTCAACCACGGTCTTCCTAGTAAAATGCGGTAGGCAGATGGGGACTCTGGTATGTCCATCACCACAAAAGTGATCACAAACTGCATTCCCGCTATTTTTACAGGGATGTCGTCAACTACACCTTTTGGTTTTACACAGGATTGATGTGCTAGCTTGATGGCAAATCTCGCTGGCTTCAATCCTTGCAAACCCCAATTCTGGTACAAAAGGTAGTGGAAATCAAATTTACACATGAACCTCCATCTACCACTGCGGCCTCGTCCTCGAATATCTTATGTTTAATCGACAAGGTGATATTATGTTCTTTGCTTTCTCACGTTGCCCCAATGTGGCAAACGCTGTTCATTTACCCTGGTGTTACTGGCTCCGCTTCAGCTTTGGCCCATTCAGCTAGGAGGCTCTTGGCTTGTGGCACAATCTGCAGTAATTCTCCAAGGGATAAGTTAACACGGCTTGCTAGCAAAGTTGTGAGTACCTCAGTGTGCGGCTCCTCAGGCTCCCCCATATGGAAAGGTGGTTCATGATGATGCAATCGATCATTCTGATTAGTTCACAATGGTGAGCTTGCTTGTGGTACTGGTTCTTCAGCAACATGAGGTTCTGCAGGTATGTCTCTTGCTTGAGCTTTTTTCTCCTCTTGCGCTTTTTGCACCCAGTGGCATATCTTGTGATATTGCCTTTCCTCTTTCCTCATGTTAGGATATGGTCTTGTAGTTGAGGGTTGATCATCAGATACCGATGGGGGTGGTGAGAGAGCCAGTTCCTTTTGCTTTTGTGCTTGCGTGACTACTAGCACTGGGGTATGGAAATGTTGTTTTTCTGGTGGCATCCCTCCTGGAACTGTTGTAAGGTATATTGTGATTAGATTCAAGGGTGCACTCGTTCCAGGTCCTAATGGACAATTCTTGTAGCAGTGTCTATATCCGCATTCTCAACAGAAGGATGTGTATTGTCCCTTGTAAGGACATTATGCAATTCGATGGCCTTCGCCGCATCTGTAGCAGCCGTAGTTTCTACCACCTTGACGCTGAGGTTGAGCTGCATAGGTCGTGTAATATTTGTTAATGGCTAGATCCACAAACATCTCGTCGCCGACCCATGCCATTGTTGCTGCTCAGGTTGAGGTGTTGCTGGTACTTCTTGTTCCACCACTGCTAAATTTACATGAGCCACTTGGTTGTTAGTTGGCCCTAGTGGTGTAGGTAAGGCCATGCGCTGCTGATTATTTGGCGTGCCATACCTCGGTGCCGCATTGGGTGCCCCTTGATGTTAAGGATAAGAGGTCTTATAAGGACCCCTCTTCTGTTCTATGATCCGGGGGTTAAATGGGCAAAATGTCGTCTCGTGCGACGATGCATTGCACAGATGGCAAAATCTTTGTGTCAACCTCAGGTTTTGCTTTAGTATCGGACACTCGTTGGCTGTATGGTTTTGAGTGCAAACTGAACACCATACATTTTCTTGGTGGGGATATTACAGCTGGTTCTGTTCCGGTGGATTGGGAATTGGTGCTACAGCTCCCTGCAAGGCCCTTAGTTTCTGATCAAACTGAGTTGTTAGTTATTCCATCTACTGTTTATGTAGCTTTGTCATTTGCTCCATCAGTAGTTCTGTGGATATGTTGGATGCGCTGGATGAAGATGCTACTGAAGGAGTTGGAGTGTGGGTGGTGGTTTATTTATGTTGTTTTTCCAATGTTCCATAAATGCTTATGGGACAAACGCTATGCCACGTATCAAGAAGACATAGAACTCCATAGGTTAATTGAGAATGAAAAGTATTTTATGGGGGTCCATTTTAGTAAAATGAAAATTCATGCCCCCAATCTTGCAAAATCAACTAGTTGAAGAGTCTATATATAGCCTCAAAAGTGTTGATGTTGCTCCAAATGCTTATGGGATTATTTGCTGCTTCAACTGTGGTCTCCTTTCTCCTCATCCCTTCTATAAACTTGATAATACAAAGGTAGGAAAAAGAACCTGAAAATAAAAAAAAACCTATGGAAAGCTAACACAGATAACTAAAATAGTGTAAAAGACCTATAAAAATCAAAATAGTGTAAAAAAAAATCAAAAATAAGCTTTAAAAAATGAAAAAAGAATCAAAATAGTGTACAACTTTCCAAACAATAATTTTATATAAAAAAATCCCAAAAAAACCAAAAATAAGTTTAAAAAATGAAAAAAAAACCTAAAAAAATCAAATAGTTTAAGAAATTCCAAAAAAATCAAAACAATAATTTTATGTAAAAAATCCCAAAAAATACCAAAAAATAACAAAAGTAAGCTTTAGAAAATGAAAAAAGTCTTAAGAAAATCAAAATATTGTAAAAAAATCCCAAAAAAATCAAAACAATATTTTTATTTAGAAAATTCCAAAAAAACTCAAAAATGAGTTTAAAAATGAGAAAAACTAAAAAAAAATCAGAATAATGTAAAAAAATTCCAGAAAAATAAAAAAAAATGTATTTAAAAAATGAAAAAAGAAAGTAACAACAAAAAAAAAAAAATCTAAAAACAATTTAAAAAATTAAAAATAAAAAATTATAGAAAACAGGATGAGTACTTTTAAACAATTGTAAATAATAAAAAAAAACAAAAAAAAAGAGAAATATAATTAAATATGGTACTAAATCTTAAAAAACCGTAATACAAACTTAAAACCTCTAAGAAACTTAAAAACCCTACAAAAAAAATCTAGAAAGCCTTAAAAGAATTTAACCTTAATAAAAAACTTTAATGGGACATAGAATTTTAAAAAAAACTTTCTAAAAAAACTAAATACTAAAAAAGCCATAAGAACTTAAAAATTAAAGTGTAAACTTGGAAAAAACCTTAAATAAATACAAAAATAATTATAAAAACAAGAAAAAAACACAAAACATACAAAATTCAAGGGCTAGGGGGTAAGGGCTAAGGGCCAAGGTCTAGGGTTAAGGGCCAAAGTGCTAAGGCTAAGGGTTAAGGCGTAAGGACCGAGGGCCAAGGCTAAGGATTAAGGGCCAAGTGCTAAGGCTAAGGAACTAGGGGCAAGGGCGAAGGACAAGGGCTAAACGCTAAGGGCCAAGTGCTAAGGCTAAGGACCTAGGTGCAAGGGCCAAGGGAAAGGGCTAAAAGCTAAGGGCCAAGTGCTAAGGCTAAGGGCCGAGGGTTAAGGGCCTAGGGGCAAGGGCCAAGTGCCAACGACCAACGGCTATGGGCTAAGGGCAAAGGGCTAAGGGCCAAGAGCAAGGACGAAGATTTCATAATTTTGCTAATTATACTTTTATTACAGTTTCATAATTTTGGTAATTATACTTTCAATAGCATTGCAAATCTTAACATAAAGTGTACTTATTCTATTTTTAAGGTTACTATATGGACTGCTCCAGAGAAGATGTTCCAGTTGTTTTATTTTTTTGGAAAGAAGTGGTTGCATTTGGAAATGTCTTAATTACTGAATCAAATAAAACATGCTTTTTTAGAGGAGTTGATACAGATAAAAGTGTGGTCCTAATTTCAAAGGTGTTTAAAATGGATTGTCCTTTGCCATACCCTCATGGTGATTTTGATCACCTAGGAGACGTTTATAACTATATTTCCATCAACGTCATCGCAAAAAAAATCTTGTGGGATAATGCAGATATTGTCAACATGAATGAACTCGTTCTTGCCAATTGTCCATTATACAACTTTGATGATGTTGTTGATTGTATGAATTTCAAAGGGGTAGTAGTTTTCACTGCTAAATTCAGGCTACTATCCTAGTGAAAAAAACTTGCTTGTTATCGTGAAGTTGACTTCAATTAGATCGTAATATGTCAAGATCAAGTAACTATAACTCTAATATCTTGGCAGAAATCGAAGATATTTCTCATGATCATAATATGTGAAGAACAAGTTACAACTATAGCTCGGATATCTTGACAAGAATCGAAGATATCTCTCATAATCATAATATGTCAAGATCAAGTAACTATAACTAGGATATCTTGGCAGAAATCGAAGATATTTCTCATGATCGTAGTATGTCAAAATCAGTTTATAACTCAGATATCTTAACAGATGTTGAAGATGTGGTTACTCATAATATGGATGCATCCGCATACAACTCGGATATTCTTACATGTGTGGAGGATGTTGGAAAGGTTGTTGATAACAACAAAAATAGAAGATGTCATTCTGAAATCAGCATTCAAACAAACCGTACACCAAAAGTATCAATTTTGGCAAGTGCATATGCATCCACCTGATGTAATTTAGGTTTTTCGAAATTTGATTTTGATGAACATGATTATATAGGCAACATATTACATGATGCTAATATGACAAACGATCTTTCAAGATCAAGATGGTCACAAGTGTTGGATTATTTGCCTACCTACTAATCGACTAATCGATTTTTAATTTTCATCCAACTGTTTATCCAGTTCTACGGATTTTCTTGTGTTTTTATACACTATGTAGAATTACAAGTGTCTTTACATAGTCTGCAGAAATACACGGAGTTTGACAATAGTGTCGGGTCTTCTCTCTCTACAAAAACCCGACAATGTTACATTTTTCGTCTGTTAGGAACTATGTGTAAATATGCAGTGTCGCCTTTTTCACATTTTTCGCCTATCAAAAATTACGTGTAAAAATGCAGTGTCGCATTTTTTGCCTATGGTAGTTTATATTTATTTATGCAAAGTGATAGTTTACGTTCATTTATGCAAACAGACTGTTTACGGCCAATTGTGATCGCTTATTAGCAAGCAACTTCTGAGAAGAACGGGATGAATGCCAACAGACTCCAGCCAACTGGAAGTCGCATTCGACGACCTTATTACTTAGTTTAAATCAGTTGTTCATACATCTCATTATCAATAAGATTGTGAATTGTGAAGGAGTTGAGTATTATTACACGACGCTTCCTATGCTCTTATCAAGCAGATCGTTCACAACTAGAAAGTATTGTACTTAGCTCTCTATCAAGCTTTCAAGCTTGAACTCTCTTGAACATTCTAGCTCAGTCTTTTAGAGATTTATTTTAGAGTTGCAATTGAGCTACTGCTTATCAACAGAGTCGCTTATTTCGGACTTATTCTCAGTTACTTAGAGATAGCTTTAGAGTGCACGGTTTCTATTCGCTATTGTTTTGCGCTCATTAGCATCTGATTTTGGTTTTTTGAATCAATACTATTTCGTTATTGCATTCAGTTTGTGTCAGAATGCATGCATCTTTGTATTGCTTTTGTAACTGGTAGAAATTGTCTGAGAATTCAATACATTATGTTTGGCTATGTATCTAGCGAAAGTTAGTTGCTAAAGATTGGATGTGAATTCCATCAATACTGTTTTGTTTAATTTTTGATAGGCGTAGTCATGCATTGGAAGTAGGAAGTTTCTGCTATTCCATTACTCACCTATTTTCGACATGGCATCAGAGCATACCGACATGGTATCAGAGCATACTATCATAGTATCAATGCTAAATCACTACTTCTTTATATGCACCGTCATCATATCAGACTTGTGATCTCTATCAGGGCCTAATGCTATTTCAATATCAGAGCAAGAAGCTCTAATACTTGATATCTTTCGCGATATCAAATTGATATCATATTCTTTAGTTCCTTTCATCCTTTCAGTATCAAAGAATTGATTTCTTGTTGTTGGCATCACTACATCTTAGCGTCATTGATACAATCGACAACAGACTAAGTTCTAGATGGATTTTCAAAGTAAAGCTAGTCTTATCGTAGACAAGCTGAATGGATCCAATTATCATTTATGGAAATTTAAGATGAAGACCTTGCTAATCGTCAATGAGTTGTGGGATGTTGTTACAGTTATCGAAGTGAAACTTGAAGACGAGACAAAAGACTCAAAATGGAAATCGAAGGATGGTAAAGCTTTTGCGCTTATTATCCTCAATATATCAGATACTCAAATTGGCCACATAGCTGAAGCTAAGACTTTGAAAGAAGTTTGGGACATCCTGAGATCACTATATGATGTGAGAGATGTAACTACTAAGTTACATCTTCGAAGAAAATTCTTCACACTCAAGATGTCGAATAATAATTCTCTTCATAATCATATTAACCAGAAAGACTCTCTTGTAACAAATGGCCGCTGTCGGATCAGTCATAGATGATCAAGATACAATTATGACATTGCTTTCAAGCCTGCCCTCTACATATGAGAACTGGGTGATGATCATCACAACACACTCAGATTTAACTCTTACCAGAGTTATCACTATATTGCTGCAAGAAGATAATCGAAGAAGTCAAGACACTTTGTCTATCTCTTCATCTCATGCTCTATATGTCAACAATGGCTCGAAACGACAGAAGCAGAAAAGCTCCAAGCAGTCTGCATCGAATCAAAAACAAACTTAAAGTCAAGAACAATCATCGAATCCATATTCGTAGAAGAAGAAGATGTTTTACAGGTATTGCAAACGCAATAACCATGAGATCCAGGATTGCCAAATTCTCAAAGCGAAGAATGCAGCCAAGCAATCTGATCAACAAGCAAAACAATTACAACATCTCTTGAAGTCGAAATAGACGAAGGCGCTTTTATGGTCAAAGACAAATACACGAATTCAGATGATTCATGGTTTTTGGATTTCGTACCTACTCAACACATGACCAATCAACGTGAGATCTTCAACTCCTATACGCCTTACAACACAAAGAAGTATGTTCATCTTGGTGACAATAGCACTCACACTATTGAAGGTGAAGGTACTATAAGATTGAGATTCCAACATAACTACTGTCAAAAGTCTTGTATGTTCCTAAACTCTCTACAAATCTGTTATCAGTAAGTAGAACTACAGATTTAGGTCATAAGGTGGAGTTTGAATCTGATCCATGTAGAATTATTGATAGGAGTAATAAGATCCTTGCACTCGGCAAGAGGCATGGATACTTATATAGATTGGCACATTGGTATTATGATTCTAGTCAAGCCTTGAAAACCTTTGTTCTTGTCAATAAAGCATTACTATGACATCATCGTTTAGGACACTTGAATTATGCATCTGTTTAGAACATGTCTAGACAATCACTAGCACTTGATCTCGACTATCCTTCTGGCAAAGTCGATGTCCCTGTCTCCCATAGCTGCATATTTGGAAAGCAGACTAGGATTCCTTTTAGATCGAGTCATAGGCATGCAACAAAAGGTCTGTTAGATGTTGTTCATACAGATATATGTGGACCTATGCAAATTTCTTCATTGCTACATGCAAAGTATTTCATTACCTTTATTGATGAATTCTCCAGAAGAACAACTGTTTACTTCATTAAACAAAAATCAGAAGCTTTCATCAAGTTCATACAATTCAAAGAGCATGCAGAAAACTAGACTGGTAAACGAATCAAAGCACTGAGGTCAGATAATGGGGGAGAATACATCTCCACCGAATTCAAGGAGTACTACCTTAACAATGGCATTGAGCAACAATACACTACCTCCTATTCGCCTCAATCAAATGGTCTTGCTGAGAGAAAGCACAAAACCTTAGTCGAATTGACAAAGTGCATGTTATCACATGCAACACTTCTGAAGTCCTTCTGGGCTAAAGTTGTTTCAACAACAACCTATATTCAGAACAGATGTCCTACTAAAGGTCTCTCAGACAAAACATTATTTGAAGTTTGGACAGATACCAAACCTTCTTTATCAGACTTACGAGTTTTTGGATGTATTGCTTATGCACAGATTCTTCATGATCTCATGAAGAAACTCGACTTCCAGAGCATCAATTGTATTTTCATCAGCTCCACTACTTCAGATCAAGCCTACAAGTTGTTCGATTCCATCGAGTCGAAGATATTCACTAGCCAAGATATCATCTTCATCAAAGATTAGTTTATCAACCTCAAAGGAAAAGGCAATGCCCATGTAGCCGACCTGTTAGACTCTCCTAACAATTTGAACTTTTCAGATCCTCAGTCGACTATTCTCATTGAAGGTCCAAGCTCATCTACTTTTGACGAACAAAAAATCAACGGTGAATCAAACGATGATGATGTTGCAGTTCAACAACTACAATATGATGAAAATGATCAACTTCCTCTATGTTCTAGAAGATCATCAAGAGCTAGCAGACCACCTATCAAGTATATCGACGAGTTTGCAGCCTACCTTATTCATGAGCCGACGACTGTCGAAGAGGCACTCAATCAGCCGGATTCTGATCTCTGGAAAGAAGCTATGGATAAAGAGTATTCATCTCTTATCAAGAACCAGACATAGACGATTGTGCATGACTTGTCACCAGAGGATTTTCTTAGGTATACAACGTCGATTGAGACTTTCAGTCTAGTAGTCAAGCAATTTTCTATTCGACTTTTATTATCGTTTGTTGCTGCAGCAGATTTGGAAATATATCAAATGGACAACATATCTCAATGGAGTTATTGAAGAAGACATTTACATGGTTCAACCCAAAGGTTATATTATCGAGGGTAAACACAATCATGTGTGTAAACTCCATAAGGCACTTTATGGCTTGAAGCAATCTGCTCGAGCATGGTTTAAAAGGATCAATACTTTTCTTATTGATCACAGCTACACACCTAGCTCTTTAGATTCAAATGTTTACTTCAAGACAGTGCAACAATCTTTTATCATTATCACTTTGTATGCGGACGATACATTGCTTTTCAGCAACAGTACCGATCTGATAGAAGAAGGCAAGACAATGATATCTTCCGAATTCGACATTCATGTTGTACATAAAAGGTATGTGAATTGAGCACATAACCTTCTAGTATAGATCTGGGCGAAGCTCATTTATGCGGGCATTACGGTTTAGGGTTTAGGGTAGCCTGGCTATTTAGCTTCATACATTCATACATGGAAGGAACACAATTAAACACCACCTTCTGTGAAGTAGCCATGTGAAATAGTTGTAGCAACGCTGCCTGCTTGTATATAAATGATCTAAACGATTAGTATACAATGCTGCCTCTTTATCTAAAATCTGGAGGAGAAGAAAAAGATCAGTATAGACGATGAGGAAAAAATGTACTGGGTTCTATATCAGAAATCGCAACACTTGGAGATTTACCACACTAGGTTCTCACCTCTTCATATCATTGAATCTGAAATTGCAAGGGCAGCATGCGCTCGCTTGATCAAGCCCACTGCAGCAGCTTCACACGCCTCGCTTGATCAAGCCCGCTGCAGTAGCTTCACATTATTGTAATGAGAGTGAGAGTGGTTGAGAGAGAGAGAGAGAGAGAGAGAGAGAGAGAGAGAGAGAGAGAGAGAGAGAAGAGAGAGAGAGAGAGAGAGAGAGAGAGAGAGAGAGAGAGAGAGAGAGAGAGAGAGAGAGAGAGAGAGAGAGAGAGAGAGAGACCCATCATGAAAGAGATTAATTAGCAAACCATCCTCTAAGAAATAGGAATTGGCCCATTAATGAGAAAGGTGGCCAATAAATGTGGTGGCCAGTAATGGTAAAGGTGGGCCACCTTTATTAAAAGGCAGCTATACCCTTCAAAAAAATATGTTTTGAAGGGTATATATAACCCAGTTGCTGAATTCACACGTGTGGGACGCCCTACACATGTATTTTTGATCTCCTAAGTACAATAACACCATAAAGATCAGACTAGCATTGGTTGTCAATAGGAAAGCTGATCATACAAACAATATTATTGTGCTACAAGCAAGATCTGTCAACAAAACATAAGACAAAGCATCATAAATGCCTCTACTCGGCTAGAGAGAGAAAATAGCAAGTACAAAACTCGTGGAGAGAGAGAGGGCACAAAGAGCTTGTCTCCAAATTTGCATTATACACAAATTTCATCATTTTCCCAATGAGAGTACATCACATATATATAGATCCATGGACTCTTCTCCTACTTTGAGTTGTGGATCCACCTCTCAAGCTATCTAGACTTATCCAAGCCACTTTCTATGTCTAATTGTGCCACATAGTCTTTTCATGCATTAAATGTGGCATGTGAAGTACAAATGGCAATTCCTATGGCAGCTCGAGTTTCTACTTCTACCTACCTTGAATATTTTATTCTAAGATGGGTCTATACTAAGCCAAAAGAGCTCAATTCATCTTTGGCATTTTTAGGACCTATACTCACAACATTAGATAGATTTTTCAATATTTTGATACTCCTCCTAAAAATGTATCTAATGTGGATCAAGCATTGATCTTGAGATAAGACCAAGATTAGACCTATGCTTCGAGAAGGCACTTCTGCAAAGTGGCTTTGTGAGAAGATCAGCAATACACGAAGATGTGTTGACATGTTCTAAGTTGATTTCACCTCCAATGAGCTTTTCCCTTACAAAATGGTGTGCCACTTCTATATGCTTGCTTCTTGCATGAAAAATAGGATTGTTTGCAAGAGCTTGTGCCGATATGTTTTCACATTTGATCAAGGGAAGATCATCCTCTTTGATGCACTTTAGCTCCATGATTAACCTCTTGATCCAAAGCACCTCTTTAGTTGTTGTAGTGAGTGCTTTGTACTCGGCCTCACAAGATGATAGAGATATGGTATCCTGCTTCTTTGAAAGCCAAGACACAAGATTGCCTCCACAAAAGATAGTATATGCATTAATGGAATTTTGATCCATTTTATCACTAGCAAAATCGGAAACTGAATAGCCAACAATGGTTAGATCTTCATTCTTGTACAATAAACCATAATCTTGAGAAGAAGATACATATCTTAGAACTCTCTTGGCCATCTTCCAATGTTGGATCTTGGGATCTTGCATAAATTGACTCAATTTGTGCACACAATAGTTCAAATCGGGTCCAGTGATAGTAAGCCAAATTAAAGAGCCTATAAGACTCCTATAAAGTGTGATGTCCTCGAAGGATCTTTCATCACCTTTAATAGGATCTTTTACATGTTGCTCCATGGGAGTGTCTATGCCTTTACAACTTTGCATATTGAATTTTCTCAACATAGAAAAGACATATCTAGATTGACAAATAAAAGCATACTCTTCATGAAAATCAATCTCAAGGCCCAAACTAGCATCAAACAACTTCCACTAAGAATAATGTCATCTACATAGGTTAGGAGAATGAAATATTACTACCATCAAATTTTAAGTACATAGAAGGATCATAGTCACTAAGCACAAATCCTAATGAAAGCAGAAAGTTGTGGAGTCTTGAATACCATGATCTAGGTGCTTGCTTTAAGCCATAAAGACTTCTAAATAGCAAACACACCTTAGATTTATCCTTGATAAATCCTTAAGGTTGTTCCATGTATATTTCCTCCTCAAGATAGCCATTCAAAAAAGCATTGGAGACATCAAGTTGAAACAGTTTCCACTTAAAAAATAAGGCAAGAGAGATTATCATTCTTATTGTCACCATCTTTGCTACAGGAGCAAAGGTTTCTTCATAGTCAAGGCCATATATTTGTGAAAAGCCTTTAGCACATAATCTTGCCTTGTACTTGTTGATGGAGCCATCATGATTGTACTTGATCTTGAACACCCACTTGCATCCAATGATATGCATGTAAGGTGGTGGATCCACTAGCTCCCATGTGTGGTTGGTGATCAAGGCATCATATTCAATCTTCATGGCCTAATACCACTCCTTGGTATTGAGGGCTTCTTGAACATCTTTGGGCTCCTCATGAGAAACAAAATAAGCATAAGTGAAATCAAGATCCACTTGTTTTCCTTTGTCATCATAAGTGAGCCTCTTGGGCTCGGATCTCTCCCTCATGGATCTTCTAGGAGTGAAAATCCGAGGACTTCTATCTTCAAATATTGACTCCTCCATATGTTGATTGTCTTCAATAACAATAGGTGATAGACTTTGAGGTTGTTTGATCTCGGCCCCTCCAAGATTGGACTTTTCTTCTTCATGAAAAACTACATCTCTACTATCGATTACTTTAGAGGTAGAGAGCATGTAGATTCGATAGGCTTTCTTGTTGGATGAATATCCAACCATTACTCCTTTGCTTGCACAAGGATCATCCTTCTTTCTCATTTCCAAGGGAATATGGACAAAGCATATGCATCCAAATACTCTAAGGTGTTCAACCTCAGGTTTCTTCAAATAGAGTGTTTCATATGGTGACTTTCCTCCAAGTGCAACATGAGGGAGTCTATTGCAAAGATAGTTTGAACAATTGATAGCCTCACCCCAAAAGTCTTTTGGCAAGGATGTCTCAATTCTAATGGTTTTGGCACATTCACACAGTGTTCTATTCTTTCTTTCAGCCACCCCATTTTGAGATGGTGTATATGCACAAGAAAACTCCCTTTTAATGCCTTAAAGCTCACAATAATCATGAAATTTATTGGAAGTGTACTCACCACCTCCATCACTTCTAAGAATCTTGATTTTGCAAGAAAATTGCTTTTCAACTAGAGCTTTGAACTTTAGGAAATAGTCAAACACCATAGATTTTGAAGCTAGAAGATATACCCAAGTAAATCTAGTGAAATCATCAATGAAAGTTACAAAGCAAGTAGCACCACCCTTGCTCTTTGAAGATGAGCAGTGCACATCTGAGTGTATGAGCTCCAGTGGATGTGTAGTCTTGATAGATGACTTCGGAAAAAGGCTTCTTATGAGACTTAGATATGGCACAAGCCTCACATGGCTTGAAATTTTTGGAGATAAGATTAGGCAAGCCAATAGCTTTGGCTTTCTTGACCATGGACACCATAGAATTATAGTTAGGATGTCCCAACCTTCTATGCCATAGTTCCTCCAAGGACATATGAGTAGCAAAAGCACTATCACAAGAGTTAGCATACTCTTTGGGATCAAGCTTGTAGATTCCACCATATCTAGACCCAAATGCAAGGATATCATCATGCTTTTTTATTGTACATGTATCAACATTGAAATTCACATCTAGTCCACTATCAAACAATTGCCCAACACTAATAAGATTTTTTGTTAACTCGGGAACAAAAAGTACATTAGATGTGAGAAAGAACTTTTGATGAAGAAAGCTTTAAGGGAATGGTCCCTATGCCTTCAATAGCACACTCATGATCATTTGCTGTGTAGATGGACTTCTTGGCTCCTTCATAAGATGTCATGGATGAAAAAGAATACTTGGAGCTACACATATGTGAGGAAGCTCCACTGTCGATATACCACGAACCATCCTTCTTGAAAGGTGATGAAGAAAAACTCGAGACCATAAGAGATCCCTCTCCATGAGCATCTTCTTTCTCTTCATTAGAAATGTTGGCTTGCTTGAATTGACTCTTTTTCTTGAAGCAATTGGTGGCATAATGTCCCTTCTTGCCACAAAAGAAACACTTGATGTTTTTCTTCTTCTTCTTGGATGTGGAAGCTTGAGAGGACTCATCCTCATCTCCGTTCTCCTTGGAAATAAGATTGTTCTTGCTTGAAGAGAATTGGTGTTGATTCTTACTTCTTGTCTTGTGCTTGTCTTTGGTAAAGAGAGCTTTACCATCAATGTTGAGAGACAGTCTCTCCATTTTCAAGAGTTTAACTCTTGTCTTGATTCTTCAGAAATGAGCACACTTTGGAGTGCTTCCAAACTTGGTAGCTCCTCCTTAATGGCATAACTCTGAACAAGGTTGTCATATTAACTCTCATTACATAAGCTGAGGCACATTCATCACTTCTCTGTACACTTTGAAAAATTTGGTTTCTTAGTGTTAGAAGTCTAGAAGTATTTTTTGCCTCATAGATAGACTTGAGGGTATCCCAAGCATTAGTACAAGCACCAATTTCTCTTAAGATGTCATTTGAGACATTCATCTTAATATAATGCAAAGCCATCCTGGCTCTCTTTTTGTACTTTGGAATTTCTTGAGGAATTTGTGGTTCTTCTTCAATGCCAACAATATCCATCACATCTTGTAGTATTAAGACAGATTCCATTCTAATCTTCCAAATTGAGTAATTGGAGGTTGACAATCTTTCACTTGCTTGTAATAGAAAGACACCCATTGATTCATCGAAACGACACCACCCTGAAGACGATATTTCTATTGGTTGAAGGATAGTCAGGCTAGTTAGATAGGCTGGAAAATATTCAATGGAGCCAAGAGTTGATTTGACTGACATGAGATCTGGAAGCATAGAGGATATTGTATCATCCTCTAATAATGATGATGCGTTGGGTGAGTTTGAGGAGGAAACAAATGTCAATCTTGATGTTTATTTCTCTGATGATGTTGGTTACGTGTGGGACAAACGTACGTATTGAATTGAGTCAAAAAATATTCGCCGAGCCTCCCTTTATACAAACCAACGTGCCCTTGATTTCTCCTTTATTGAACAATTGCACGAATCTGTTTGCATGATAAACAAGCCTGCTGTGAAAAAATGTCAAAATTCTATCTTGGTTATTTTATGATTTTATGTTTGTGAGTACTATTCACATGTGTGGTTCATGTTCCCACATGTGTAAAATAGTTAGAATTAGTCTATAATGTTGAATTTAGGGGTATCATAAAGATTGCTAGTCAAGCATCTTGGTGTCATTAGGTGATAGGGCCAATTTTGGCTTTAGAGGTCAAATGGTCAAGTACACATGTTTTGTCATGATTAGGCCAAAATTCAATTGTGATGTAACTCAAGCTAGTTAGGTTGCTTACACATGTCAAGTTTAGGTTTGATGAGTGATGCACCCTATGTGGTGGCAAAAGTCAAAGGGTCCAATCATAAGAGAGAGACATGTTGGAAGGGTCCAATCAAAAGTGAGGGATGTTGCATCACACATCCAATAGGATTAGAGAGGCTATGTTTAAGGGGTCCAATAGGAATTAAGACCTGAGAGCAAACGTAAGAGGAGCAACCTAGCAGAAATAATGGAACGTGCATGAGAGCTCTGGATCTCGTACAGGCCACGGTACATCAAAGGGGTGAATCTGGATCAAGAGATGAGTAAAAAGAAACTACCAATGATCTAATGTACTACAAATAGTTTTCAAAATGGAGTTATGAAATGCTAAGCAACCATATCATGTTCAAGACTGTTGTGGGGAGTTTAATGGACTAGCTTTTGTTGAAGGCTAGATTACTTTGAAATCTATATCAAATTTAGTGGACTAGCTTTTGTTGAAGTCTAGATTACATTGAAATCTATATCGAATTTAACGGACTAGCTTTTGTTGAAGTCTAGACCACTTTGAAATCTATATTGAATTTAACTTTGACCATACAAAGTTTGATATTGAAAAAAGATTCATGATTTTCCCCTACCTTGTGCATCATTGTGATCATTGTCTAGGCCAAAACCATGCGTATGGGCCCAAGTATTGCTAGATCTAATATTAGGTTTAACCTTGCATTAGAAAAAATATAAAAGGTCAATTCCATACCAAGGGTTAGAGCAACCACTATCAACCACAATAAAACTTATGCTTGTCACACAATAAAACTTTTGTCCAAATGTTTGTGTCAAATGTTTAGAGGTTGACAAATAACATGTGCTACGTGTCAATTGCTAAATGTCCATTCACTTAACGCATAGTTGCTGTATTTTTGCCCACATTTTTTAGATTGCTTGAAAAGTAGAATGGGCGACCCACTGTTTTCAAGATTGATTAGGTTTCTCAGATGCAAATTTCATTTCATAATTGTCCTATGAAAAAAGCTCAACCTCCAAAACGTTGATTATCTTTGTCAAGTGCAGATTTTACTACAGAATGGTCATGTGAAAAAGTAGCAACGATGCATTATGCAATAAAATGAGCCGGGCAGATGGCATTCTGCTCTGAAAGGAATCATAGTCTCGGCTCCTCCAGGCCTCGCCTATGACTCATGACCCAGCAAAATGCCATCTACCTTGCTCATTCCATAACACATGAATCTCTTGAGTCAAACAATCAATCTTATCATGTCCAACTTCAAGTATTAAGGAGAAATTTGGAATTTTTCATTACATGACGGTAGGCCGAATGCGTGAGAGCCCTCAAGCTGCAAGGCTCTCCGCTGGAAAAGTTTAAAGGGCCTCGTGAGTAGACCCGGGGGTGGGCTGGGACAAACAACCTAAAGCCTCCCAAGATGTAGGATAATGGTAATCTCCACAGGCAACTTCAAAATATAGACCTTTCTAAATATAATAGCATATCCGTAACGTATTAGATAACCGGCCCGAGAAAGCGAGCCCGGGAGGGCGAGCCACCAGAAAAGCTCGTTAACGGGCTCCCTACGGGCTCGTTATCTAACGTTATTAGCACTTTTTTTTTTAATACGCTATGGTCAGCTATAGTGATTATTGGTTAAACGTAGTTGTCTTATGAAATTTTAACTCCTCCAGATTCTATGCAGCCCAAGTACTCTTGGCATTGGAGCACCTTCACAAACTTGGAATTGATTACAAAGATCTGAAACTAGAGAACGTACTAATCCAGAGTTAGAATGGCAGACATCTGTACTACAGCTGCTTGCACGGAGTCTCTCTCTCTCTCTCTTACAAAAGTGTTAATTGCAATTAATTTGAAGGGCACCATCTGACCATAACGTCAGAGAACGGGTTCTGAAGGGCCCGTTATCTAATTCGTCATCTATACCGCATGAACACCGTAGGAATACATCATTTTTTTTTTCTCTCTGTTTTTTGTTCTGCACCTTATCAGGATGAGATACAGCTCCTGAGTCCTCACCAATCTCACCTTTCTCAATGTGAGCAACAATGACTTCTCGGGAAGACTTCCATCCGGCATTGGAAAGCTCACGCAGCTGGTGAGGGTGGATATTGGCACAAACGTGTTGGCACGAGCTTTCCCAACTGGGTTCTCTGGATTGCAAGCTCTTGAGGTATTCAGTGCATCAGATTTCACGGGGCCTTGCCACTGGATTTTGCCCAACTTCATGCATTGGAACACCTAGATTTGTCTAGGAGTTACTTCAAATGCAGCATTCTTGTGGAGTACACCAAAATACCAATATTGAAGCTGCTGCGGTTGTCTTCCAATTTTCTCATTGGAACTCTGCCAAAAGAGCTTGGCAATCTCTCCCAGCTAAGACTACTTGAGATAGGCTATAATGCATACAATGGCGAGATCCCAAAAGAGCTTGATAATCTTGAGTATCTGGTCATTGCAAGGAGCAATCTGACAGGAAACATCCCCAAGGAGCTAGGCCAACTTGGCTTTTGCAACACAACATTTCTGTTTAAGAATAGATTGACAGAGTTTACCGCCTAATCAGCTAGGCAATATACTTCAGGTGATACTTCCTCTGCCTTTGGATACTTCCGGTGCTCCTCCCTCTGCCTTTGGATCCTCACCCACAATCTCTTTGCATTCTTTATCTGGCCATGCCTTCGGTGATGGAAGCTCAGGTACGCTACACCGCTGCGAGATCAACGAGGAGAAGACAGAGAGAAAAAAGAACTCGTATATTTTGAATGTCGTATAAATATAAAAATACCGTATAATATACGGTGTTTAACCACATACATACGGCCGATTACGGGATTTGATTCGCCACTTTAAGCTTCGCTAGAAACTCAAAGTGCTAATAACGTATTAGATTACGGGCCTGGAGGGCCCATTATGAGATTTTGGGGGGCGAGCCCGGGAGGGCGAGCCCTCCCCAAAGTCTCATAACGGGCCCTTCAGGGCGGCCCGCTATCTAACGTTATGGTCAGATGGTGCCCTTCAAGAGAGAGAGAGAGAGAGAGAGAGAGAAAATTGAGAGAATGCTTCTATGGCAACAGTGACAGGCTAGTTCACGACTGCCTTCTTCAACGCATCTTCGTCATTTTCTGGAACATCTTTGTAGTCATCAATTGTCACCACATGAGCGTTTTTCTGCGAAATCAGAAGGACAAATCTGTGAAAGAAATACACATCTCAAGAAGTAACATGAACATGTGAATTCTTCCGCTAACAATAACAACATTTTGCTATTGTGGGCACAAGATTGTTCAACAGCGCATAGAGGTGGTTTCAAGAGTCGAACAACAACAACCAGCCAGAAACAGCGTCATACCCAAAAATCATCACAAGTGCCATCCACACCCTTGTAAGGGTAGTCTTCCTGTGTATCCACACCGCCATTCTTAATAATAAAATCGAAAGCCATAAGACCACCGTTGCATCCTTGGTTGCGCTTCCTATCACAGTCAACCAACTCCTGTTCTGATAGAGAGAACAAACCCCCAGTAACAACCTGTTGTAAAGTTATCTTCATAAGCTTTACTTCTGGCGTCACTGGCGCCAGCATTGTCCCCGACGCCAGCAGCGCCCCTGCTGCTCCCGGCGCCAACGGCGCCGGCGCCACTGTGACCAGAATCCAGCCGGCGCCAACTTCCTATGGCTAAAATCTTTGATCGGTTCTAGTGAAGTCCAAAGAGCTCAGATCGATGTGCAATCACCTCACACGATCTAAGCATGATTAAAGGAAACTTGGGGATCAATAAAATCTAGAGAGAGAAAATGACTTTCTAAAAAGAGAAAATCCTAGAGAGAGAAAAACGTGCTTTACCAGCCTGGGTAGACTGCTTGGTATGAGGGGGGGTGCCAAATCCCACCAATACTATAGGGGAGTGCGGGTTGCGACTCAAGGCGAGCTCCAACCAAGTCTCAGCCTCCCTTGCTGGAATGTTGTCATGGCTCTCGCCTTGGCATGCTAGCACCCCGGAGACTAGGGTCGGTCACACACTTGAAATGTAACCTTCTTAGATTTATCAATAAAGTGGGATTTTCCTCAAACTGACTCTGATTACTTTTTGGGTTTCAATGTTCGGTAAAAGCGCCAGTTGTAAGGCCGCTTCAAAATTTTTAAGTTGGCACATAGCTGAGGGTTGTATCCCGGGACGCCAGCGGTATGCCGTCGGGACCATTCGGTCAGTGGCACCAGCGGTATGCTGTCGGGACCATTTGGTCCAGGAACTGGTTGTCTCCATATCTGTCGCGGCTTGTGGTTCTGAGTGTTCCTTGCATGAACGTGAATGGGTTAAGCTCTTGGGGAACGGGCTCTAACCTGTCGGTTGAGTTGGATGGCTTGCTTGGGTGGAAGTTACCTGTTTATGGCTGTCCAGTCTGGCGTGGCGCCAGGTTGGCTTCCAGCGCTCGTGACGAAGCTTTCAGTTGGTTAAGTCTGATGTAAGTCAGACCGCTTGCTTGGAATGGATGTTACTCATTTGTAACGAAGCTTCGAGCTGGTTAAGTTTGATGTATGTTGGGTGGCTTGCTTGGAGGGAAGTCACCCACATCGGGACCCCCGATCTGGCATGGCGCCAGGTTGGATCTCAATGTTGGTTTTCGGAACTTCGAGTTGGTTAAGTCTGATCGTTGTAGGCGAGTTGGCTGCTTGTATGTCAAGTGGGTTTGGATGGCAAGAGTTGAAGGCTGGGAAGCTAAGTCGTGGTTCCCGGCTCCCTTTGGGTTGCCTGCGCTACACAACCTGATTGACACCTTCTATTTCCGCAATGGTTGAAAAAGCCCAGCAACTTCCTGCAGAGAAGATAGCTAGACTAAAATGAAATCAAAAAGAGGTAACAGGCTTCGTCCGTGATCAGTAATAGGCTTCTTCCATGAATGCAAGAACTCTCTGTTCTTCCTCAAAACAAGAATGCTCTGTCCTCCTTTCAGCGACAGCCAGAATGAATGAAGGGATGCTCTCTCACTTCTACAAAACGAGAATCAAGCAAAATGAATAAATGAATCGCGCAGAGACTTTGGCTAAGAGAGAGCGATGGCTGTGCCCACTGAAGCAAGAGCAACACGTGCACCTTTCAATTTTGAAAGGTATAAATGCCTGCACCCTTCAAAGTTGCCTTACTATTTATAGTAAGGCAGCTGCCTTACTATAAATAGTAAGGCAGATTATGGCATCTAATGTGCCTAATTTTAATCAATAATCAGCACCAGCTGACCATAACGGAACCTTCTTGGGGCCCGTGACCACGGGGCACACGGCACGTTGGAAAAAAGAAAAATAATGGTCATGGCCGCTAAATTATTCTTGGAACGGTCGTCGCGGCCTCGGATTGGGTCATGGCCATCATGCGGATTACTGAAGCCAAATATCTTCCTCTCAAATGATTCGATCTTCACCACGTGGCACTCTATGAACGTGGCAGAATCTGAAGGCCTATAATATAACACAACGGTGGGCCGGCTCAAGATACGAGGGTGGCCAGCGAGAGAGCGACATACTTTGCCACGTGGAAATAGGTGAAGGGCCCTCAGACTTCCCTACCTAAATCTCTTCGATTTGAAGCGTTGGATGTCTGTCCTACGTCGGAGCTGGCGATTCTATCTGGAACGATCAGACTGCCACCTCTTCTGTCTGTTCCCCACAGAACAGACTGCTTTCTTCTAGGCTTCACTCTCCAGAGTCCAGACTCGTCTTTTCTATAAATGTAGACTATGTAGTGTAGTCTTCCTCCAGGATTGCAGCGAGAGAGATCTATATATATTCTCTAGTGTAGCTTTGCACATAGTTTTCCTTTTTCCTGTTCGCTTCATGAGATTCAGAGTAGCGGATGGATCCCTTTTCTCGTTGCTGCACATGGGAGGGGGCAAGGCGGGGCCGACGTTGAGAAAGCGGTGAGTGTCACTATTGTTTTTCTTGTGCTTGTAAGCCAAATCAGACCGATTTTATATTATTGATGTTTTTGTCTCTGGTACTGGTTCTTATCCCTGCTGTGCCTTCAAAATAGATGCTTTCGGTTTTCTTTGGTTCTAGGAAACGTTTGTTTGGGCAGGCTAGTGCAGTAGATATATAGGTTGGATTGCTTTTCGGTTGTGTACTCTGCTTTTTTCACTGAGCAGGATGCGTTTATGATAGAAGATGAGAAAGCGTCTTCATGTTGGTATGAGATGAGAAAGCGTCTTGATGTTGATTGAGAGATATTTGATGGTTTTGTCCTGTTCGCCGACTCCCCTGTTTAGTCTCCTTGGAGCATCTTGCTTGCTGTAATTGATTTGGAGCATCTGCTTACTCCATGATAGAGTCCGATTTGCACGAAATCGGATGTTTTCGTTTGCTTGTTACACTCCTTATTCGTCTGCTACACTCAACTGAAGAAGTTGTTATTAACTTCAAATCGAACTTTCGTATTTTCTGCTGCTTCACTGTTTTGTCCTTAGATGGGCTTACCTGCTTGGAATGAAGAACATAGCAATTTTGATTGGGTTAGCCTAAAAATTCTTCGTAACAGTCATAGATGCCCCGCCAATATGCCAATTAGCTGCATTTTTTCTCGTTAAAGTACATTCTTGTTACGGTGAGTGGAGTTCTGATACTTTTTGTAAATGAAGATTCTCTCTTGTCTATTTTTCCTGTCTGAAATAAGACACAAAAAGATGCTCAAGAATCAAAATGTACTCCAAGCTGGCATCTGTCGTTATTAAACTCTTAAAGAATATCATCTTCCACTTGCAGTCGTTTTCTTCTCACTTCGACAACTCATGTGCTTATTATCGCGTCCCCAATTTGGACACCAATGCATTCGCAAGTTTGTGAAATTACTATTTCATTTTTTTTTCGGTCTGCCGATCAATGACGTTTGTTCTTTGATTGCAGTATAACAGTGCTCGCGCTCATTCCAGATTGTCAAAATACTCAGCCGTGAAGTATTTCTCAATTCACATGTCTGCTGATCCATCTCAGTCCTCAGTTTGATTATCCCCTTTCTGTGACGGAAGAACTAGATCCTGCGCTTGTTTCCCGATCAGCAAAAATGCAAAGACAAACACAGGCCATTGAGGAGGCAGATCTAATTCCAGGCTTGGCTGATGATGTGGCCATGGAATGTCTACTCAGAGTTGCAGGCAGCAGTCATCCACATATGCAAGCAGTCTGTAGGAGATGGGAAAGAGTAATCAAGAGCCCCGAATTCTACGAGGAGCGCAGGCGAGCTGGGACCTTGAGTCCATATATATGCATGGTGCAGGCTTTTCCAGAGCCCACCTGCTCCATGGAAGCAGACAAAGATATGGCGATGCCAGGTTTTGGATTAAGCATGTTTGATCCAAAACAAGGATCGTGGGAATGGCTGCCTCAAATCCCCGACTTCCCTCAAGGCCTGCCTCTTTTCAGTCAGTGTCTCGCCCTCGAAGCCAAACTCTTCGTCGTGGGGGGGTGGAATCCTTCTACCTACGAGGCCATGACTTCCATTTACATCTTTAATTTCTGCACTCGCCAGTGGAAGCGAGGTAGGGACATGCTGGAAGCGCGCTCCTTCTTTGGATGCGGCGTGCTGAATGGTCAGATACTGGTTGCTGGAGGCCATGACGAAGACAAGAACGCGCTTGCGACGGCGGAGGTTTACCTCCCCGAAGAAGACCGATGGGAGAGGCTGCCTCAGATGAGCGAGGAGCGAGACGAGTGCTTTGGCGTCGTATTGAACGCAAAGTTCTATGCAATAAGTGGGTACGCCACCGAGATGCAAGGCCAATTCGTGAGAAGCACAGATGTCTACGACCCTGCAACCGGTTGCTGGATCAGAACAGAAGAGTTTTTGATGGCAGACATTTTCCCTAGTGCATACACAGTGGCTGGGGGCCAGCTCTATGCATTTCGAAGACAAGAGCTGCTTCTTTACAATTGTGAGGATGGCACCTGGGAGTCGATTGATTGCCTTCCTTATGATGGAAAAGTGGCTGCATGTTCTGCTGCTGGTGGGGATAAGTTAGTGATTAGTGGATTAACAGCCTCCCAGAAAGGGCATAGCTGGATGCATCTTTACAAGCCCAACAGGAAACATGGTGCTGGCCATGGGCAGTGGCAATTGCTCCAAGACACTGTGAAATTCAGGGGTGTTGTGACGGCCTCTTGCACCGTGAAAATATAAGCACCCTCAGAATTCCTCAGCCAGAGAATCTGGGAACCTCATGCAATTTGCATAGAGGTTTAGAAGAAATAGTAAATAGATGAAAATGTTTGAAATGATTTCATATGCTTAAGCAATTTCTTTTTCTGATGCAGAAAAACTAGCAAAGTCTTATTTTTTGCAAGACTATTTGCTCAATATTGGATAAAGTTGGAATGTAGAGGTATTGAAGGAAATAGAACCGGTTTAAACAGACACAATTGGAAGTGTACAAAGTTACAAAACCATACCAAAACAACCAATTATCAAATATAATTTCAGCGATCTTGAGAGAGGTAGCTAGCATTTTATTAGAACTTAATATAATTGTGCAAAATCATAAATTGAAACTTGTTCATTTTGTGTATCGACTTGTTGTAGGCTACTCTTGGAGAAAATTGAAATCATTGCAAATTACAACCTTCTTGTGGTATTTGCAATATGTTATTCATAGATGAATGCGAAACATGCTGAAAGATTGTCTTGTTTCTAGCTTTCCCACTAGTGAATGATACAATAGGTTTAAATGTACGCCATTGTTGCTTTGAAGCACCAACGAAGAATATGGTCTCCTAGCAACTATAGTTTATTTTAGGTTCTATGAGTTGGAGATCTCAGGTGCGCAATGCTTTGAAATTGAATCACCATGAGGGTGACATGCAACCAGAAATTCTCCATTAAGTGATGCGGGTAAGAACTCCTATCCTCTCCTTGAGGTTTAGAAGTTTGTTGCACAAAGAGGACTTACAAGAAAATAAAAGATCGACCCATCTCTAACACTCAACTAGAAATTCTTGAGCTAGACTACACAATTCCAATCATAGTAGAACTATGAATGATCATAAGCTAACCTAAGTTTCACTTTTGTTAGCACCTAGGCTTTCTAAGCTTTCCTAAGCCGAGGTTATATGTAGATTAACGCTAGTTAGTTAAGTATAATATTTTCCTTCATCATGACATTTATGTATCGAAGTAACATTAAGAAAACAAACATTCAAGCTCCCAAACTTCATCAATGATCATCATCATCTATAGCTTAACTACATATTAAAGGAAAATGAGATTTTTTAAGAGTTTTTTTCTCTTGTTCTTCACAAACCTAGTTTTAGATTAATATTCAAATGAAACCTTTGAGTCAAAAAAGTGAATCCTCTTCAAATAGGTCTTCTCAAGTTCATCTTATGAAGGTCTAAATGCTTTTTCCAAGTAAATACACTAGAATCATTTTTCCAAGTACTAGTCTATATATGCGTGCATTCAATGACCACTTGACACACTCAAAGGGCTGCTCAATAGGTTATTTCTCTTGTTGATGCAACTCACATCAAAATGATAAATACACTAACAAATGAAAACATCAGACTTCTACCAAGTAATCAATAACACATCTTTGAGTGTTAAAAGTGTGAATTGAACATAAGAGTTACATAAAGTATGCATATTATCAATCTTCATCATTATGCATGATCTATATCCAATCTTATTACAATAAAACTAAATTAAAATCAATGCACATAGTAGAACAATCAAACATTATGATTGCTTATAGAAAAAAAAATAGGAATTGGAAAATGTAAGTTTAACCTTAACACACTAAAGAATTGTACATGTTTGAGATCATATGGAGATCATAATGTCAGTTTAACCTTAACACACCAAATAATTTTGTGAAAACATACAAAACTTGCAACTTTTCTTTAAGGACTTGTAAATCTTTTCTCAATTGACTCATGAATCATGATGATTGTGTCTGTGCCACGTCAGTTAGAATAGTTTGTGACAATGACCGCCATAGTAAATTGTTACAAATTGACAAAAAAGGAGTGCGAAAAATGAGTCGCTAATACTGTGAGAAATTGGCAAAAATCTAGCTTGGTATTTTTTATGATAGAAGTTTGTAAGTGAATCTCACATGTGTGGAGGATGTTCCCACGTCTGGAGAATTGTAAAGTAAATAAAAAATGTTTGATATAGGGGTCTCATAGAATTTCATAGTCAAGCATTTAGGTGTAGGATGTTGATAGGGTCAAATTTGGCATAGATGGCAAATTATCCATTTCCACTTGTAATGCCACTATTGAGCCAAAATAGAGTAGGAGGCCAAACTCGTGCCAATTAGAGTGTAGACAAGTGTAATGCTTTTGTTTGATGAAGTTTAAGAGGTCCAATAGGATTTAGAGGTGGAACCATGAGTGGTCCAATAGAATTTGAGGTTTGCTTGAAAATGGTCCAATAGAATTTAGAGGTGAATGGATCAATGGTCCAATAGGATTAAGAGGTGGCAAAAGTATGGTCCAATCATAGTTAAGCATAGTGGTAGCTCGTGGATCTACTAGTATCATTGTACTTCTCATTTGGATCTAATTGATTTTGAGATTGAGTGGATTTTGTGAGTAATTGGTTTTCTAGCTTTCTCTCTTTACCCGAGAGCTCATGATAATTTTCTCTCTCTACCCGAGGAGAGCAAATTGTTTTTACCTAGATTATTTTTGGAACACTTCCCACACGTGTGAGTGAGAGTTGGAAGTGATTCATTCCATTTGGTTGTGCCAATCAAAAGTTATAAGCTTTTGAAGAGGGTTAGGTAGGGCGCCTAGACCTGGGTGGACACATTTGGTTTGGTCAAGAGATTGCTTATTTGATCCAAAATCACAGTTGAATGCTTACAAATCTCATCTATATGTGATCTAGACACTGTTTTGAGATCTTAGCCATTTTGTTTCATGCAATATCATTGTATTTGAGTCAAATTTGGTTTCTTAGTGTATTTCCAATGTGCTAAGAGTGTTTGATACTAACTTTGCCCATACTCCATCATTTGATGTGAAGTAGATCTACTTTTGGAGAGATTGAGATAGCTAGTGAAAATCATCTCATAGTTTGTTGCAAGATCTTGCATAGGAGATGGTAGCACACCATTATTGGATCCTATAGTGAGAGAGAAGCAACGTTTTTTGTTCATCACTTTTATTTATCTCCACTTTACATGACTTCAATGAGTTCATACTTGTTGCAACCAAGTGAGAGATTGTCTACTTCCAATTATTCAATACAGAAGTTGAGGATGGAGTCCATCTTGATACTCCAAGATGTGATGGACATTGTACTTGGGATTGAGGAGGAGCCTCAAGTCCTTCAAGAAGTACAAAAATACAAGAAGAGAGCTAGGATGGCTCTCCACTACATTAAGATGAATGTCTCTAATGAGATATTGAGGGAGATTGGTGATTGTTCTATTTCCAAGGAAGCTTGGGATTGTCTCAAGTCCATCTATGCAGCTAAGAACACCTCTAGGCTCCTCACTCTTAGAAATCAAATCTTCCAAAGTAGTCAAAAGAGTGATGAGTATGTTTTGAGAGTCAAGGATATTCATAGGGAGCTTGCATGTATTGGTGTGAACTAGTCCAAGTCATTCTCAATGGCTTGAGAGATGAATATGAAAACCTTGTCCAATCCTATGCCATTAAGGAGGAGCTACCAATTTTGGAGGCCCTTCAAAGTGTGCTTATTTCTGAAGAATCAAGACAAGAGTACAAACTCTCGAGGATGGACAAGCTATCACTCAATCATGATGATGGCAAAGTTTTATTTGCCAAGCACAAAGAGAGGAGTAAGAAGCAACACCATCACTTCTCTAATGACAAAGCTAAAGACCAAGATGGAGAGGAGGAGGATACCTCTCGTGCTTCTAATTCAAATCTCAAGAAGAAGAAGATCAAGTGCTTTTATTGTGGCAAGAAAGGCCATTATGCCACCAATTGCTTCAAGAAGAAGAATCAACTTAATCAAGCCAACATCACCAATGAGAAAGAAGACTATATTGCAAGTGATGGAGAAGGCTCTCTTATGGCATCAAGCTTCTCCTCTTCCACCTTCAACAAGGATGACTCATGGTATATTGATAGTGGAGCATCTTCACATATGTGTGGCTCCAAGCACTCTTTTTATGCCTTATGATGGAGTCAAGAAGACCATATACATTGCAAGTAAGCATGAGTGCAATATTGAAGGAGTAGGGATTATTCCCTTGAAGCTTGCATCTTCCAAAGATCTCTTTCTCAACGATGTTATTTTTGTCCCAAAGCTTACAAAGAACATCTTAAGTGCTGGCCAACTTCTTGATAGTGGCTTTGATGTCAATTTCAATATTGACAATTGGGGGATCAAGAAGGATGGTGAGATCCTTGCATATGGATCAAGATTTAAAGGCATCTACAAATTGGATCCAAGTGAGAGTGCAAACTCTCTTGATGTTTCTTATATGTCCAATATTTCAAAGGAGGATGATCACACAAGATGCACATATCTTCTCTCTTCATGTATTATGGTGTGTGATTATTCCTTATTATTCAAAGCATATGTTAATAAGAAATTCTCATTGAAGATCAAAGCTTTGAGGAGTATTGGAGCTCTTGAAGTAATAGCACCATATGAAGCTTTATTCAAGATGAAGCCTAATGTTGATCACCTTAGTGAACTTGGTAGTGCTTGCTTTGCACATATTCCCTTGGAAACAAGGAGGAAGGATGATCCAAGCTCATGGATCATGATTGGATACTCATCCATCAAGGAGGCCTTTAGAGTCTTTACACTCTCTATTTCAAATGTGATCGTGAATAGAGATGTCATATTGCATGAAGATTCAATCTTGGAAGTGGCCGGGATCAAGGCTTATCAAGAAGCATCACAAGTTATCTTTTTGAAGGTATTCAAGTTATGCCATGGGGCTGAGGTGTGAGGAGGAGTCTCTTCTTCATATGATTTCAAAAAGATCTTCAAGATGCATGTCCAAGTCTTTATGGCTCACGTTACATGGCAAATAGGAGCATCTTCCATGCTGTATCTACTACAACACATTCATATATGCTTCTCTTCCTTTGCTTGATATGCTATCTTGCTTCATTGAATTTTTTGGATCTCAAAGTTCAAGAAAAGCTATACTAGTTTTGTATGATGCTTATGGTATGGACATGTTTCTTGTCATTATTGACTTAGATATGTTTCCAATACTTTTTGAAAGCAAGATATTGTATTGTCAAAAGTATGCTCTTGGTTCTAGTAAGAACAAAATTGAGCTTGCTACTCACTTTCTTGAAAATCATGTTTTCACATGTTTTGAGGCAAATTGTAAACTCCTCTTGAGATTAAGTGAAGCATCCAAAGTGGACACTTACATCCTTGAGAGAGTAACTAGCCTAAAAAAGATCAAGATAGTCTTTGATATCAAGATTAGATCTATCATGGATATAGTTCATTGTATGTGGACTAGTCAAGCTAGAAAGCATAATCTTGATAATCATCATTGTTTCACATCTTATGATCTTGATCTCCATGATCCTTATGAGGCTTGGAAGCCTCAGATTTCTCTATTTATGGTGCATCCATCATGCAAGTGGAACTTTCAAAGCAAAGATCATCATCAAGCATGGAGGAAGCCCATGATCATAGTGGCATATTGGTGGAGGACTCTTCAAAGGCATTGGCAAAAGATCTCTACCAAAGAGATCTTATCATGGATATGGTGAGAGTGCTGCTATGATGGATCCCTTGGCTGATTATCACTTCTTATGCATACCAAAGGATCCACTCAAAAAGATTTACAAACTTCTCAAGTGATCTAGTACCTTTCCAAGGTATTTTTTGAGGAGTGTGAGAAATTGGCACTTGGTATTTTTTATGATAGAAGTTTGTAAGTGAGTCTCACATGTGTGGAGGATGTTCCCACATGTGGAGAATTGTAAAGTAAATAAAAAATGTTTGATATAGGGGTCTCATACAATTTCATAGTCAAGCATTTATGTGTAGGATGTTGATAGGGTCGAATTTGGCATAGATGGCAAATTATCCATTTCCACTTGTAATGCCACTATTGAGCCAAAATAGAGTAGGAGGCCAAACTCGTGCCAATTAGAGTGTAGAAAAGTGTAATGCTTTCGTTTGATGAAGTTTAAGAGGTCCAATAGGATTTAGAGGTGGAACCATGAGTGGTCCAATAGAATTTGAGGTTTGCTTGAAAATGGTCCAATAGAATTTAGAGGTGAATGGATCAATGGTCCAATAGGATTAAGAGGTGGCAAAAGTGTGGTCCAATCATAGTTAAGCATAGTGGTAGCTTGTGGATCTACTAGTATCATTGTACTTCTCATTTGGATCTAATTGATTTTGAGATTGAGTGGATTTTGTGAGTAATTGGTTTTTTTAGCTTTCTCTCTCTACCTGAGAGCTCATGATGATTTTCTCTCTCTAATCGAGGAGAGCAGCTTGTTTTTACTTAGATTATTTTTGTAACACTTCCCACACGTGTGAGTGAGAGTTGGAAGTGATTGAATGCATGTAGTAGTGTGTTTTTGCCATAGAATCAAAGATAGATCTTGAATCTCAATCTAGTCTTGATCTTGGTGCATCTACACACCTTAGGAGATCACAAGTACATGTTGTGGACAGTCCCACACGTGTGAAATCAACAAATACCTTGATATGTCCATCAATATAGTATCGAGTACTGACTACTGTGAAATGTTTAACTCGAAGCAGTTCTAACTTGGAATGAACAAATTATGAGTCTATTCTCTTAGAGATAAAAGGACCACATTCCTCAATTCTTGATAAATTGTTCCAAAAGTACATAAACATCCTATCACATAATACTCTAGACATTTTATATCTAAGGATCAAGTGCAGATGAACCCATAAGAGCTAATGGATAGTATCCTCAATTGGCGGACTACACCCACATTTTTCTACATGTGATAGCTAAGATGGTCTTGTCACTCCATTAAGCAATATTAACATGTTGTTTTGAGATGTTCCAAGGAATGCTTTTATTTTTCCTTCAAGGAATATTAACATGTTGTGTTGACACGTTCCAAGAAATGCTTTTATTTTCCTTCTAAAAATGGATTGCTCAAGAATAAGTGGAAAGGGTGGGGCAAGCATGAGGCCTTTGATAGTCTTAAAAATGAAATGACTCTATCACAATGAAAGTAGTAGATCCAAATTGACTATTTACATTCAAAATGAACGCAAGGAAAATAGCCATAACATGTTGTGTGTAAGCTAGTCAACCAACGACATTTTTGAATAAGAATTTGAGAAAACTAAAAAAAAAACCCAACCTATGATAAATAGGTGTATGCAATTTTTAATGCTCCAAAGTCATGTGATACATAATTTTTAAAAATTCAACTCACTAGATTCATTAGGTAACTAGACTTTGTGTCAACTCCTAATGCTACTAAATACACTAAATGGATAAGTTAGTGAATCTCAATATTAGAGTTTCATTTTTGTAGCAATAGCTTATAATTATTAAATTCCTTGAGTCTATTTATGACCACATATGTCTATGAGCTAGAGGTGGAAATAACAAATTGTACAATAAAACTTAATGTGCCACACTAGAAGTGCTATATTTGATGATTACACATCGATTATTTTTTAAACACAATCTTTTGAAACAAGAAATATAAAATAGAAGCCCTTAACTATTTTTTGTTAATTCACTTAAATTTTTGAATCGTAAGTTTTAGCATATTTTTTTTGCATGCTTCAT
>MU834118.1:0-49417 GCA_029204225.1 Diphasiastrum complanatum | reverse complement strand
GTGGTTGGTTCGTACACAAAGTAGCAGGCCGAATCATCCATAAATCTGGATGGAGGCTATCTGGACCTGTTCGACCTTCTGGTTTGAACTTCAATCCTCTGATGTGTGTTGACTCATTGAGGTTTTGACTCATTGTCTGAATCAGTGTCGCTTTTCTGCAAGTGAATCCCTGGATCCGAATTTGGGTGCTCGATCCTTGGGTCAAATTTGTCAGTAGCTTTTCCCTTGTGGTCAATGAACTGGTCTTCCACAAAAATGACATCTCTACTAGTGAATGGCTTCTCAATATCCAAATTTAGAGCTTGTATGCCTTGTGATATGGGGAATAGCGATGAAAATCATTTTTCTCCTAACTAGTATAAATAGCTCATCATTTTTTTAAATTACTAGCTTGGATTCAAGTTCAATTAGTCAATTGATTACAGAGCATTGCTAGTTAGCGGAAGTGTATTAGATGGAGATGATTAGTGATTTAGAGTTAGTTTTGAGTACGCGGTTGCATCCACTATTGTCTTGTGCTCGCTATTCATCTGATTTGTAAATACTACTACTGAATCAATCATACAGTTTTATTGCATTCAATATTATGTTAGAATGAATGTATGCTTCTATGTTCTACAATAATCTGATTATGTTCTCGTAAAGTTTTGTCTGAGCTATCGAATACTTCTACATAGCAAGATCATGTCTGTTTATGTTTGTCTACGAAATCAATCTCATAGAATCTGATGATTTCAAAATTAGAATCAAGTAGAATCGAACATGGCAATTGTCGTGATAGTATTGTTTGAATTTGATAGGCATAGTCATACATTGAAGAAAGAATTATTTTGTAGAGCCCGATATAGTATCTATTGAATGCACTTTTTCTGTATCTAGGCATTCTTTCATTGCTGGTGTTTGCAGCTATGACTACTTACCAAAGAACTGATCTAGTACCATGATGGCTCCACAACCGGCTATGGCTATTTGAAGGCTAGCACGCCAATTTCGAAAAACCTTAGTACAGTTGAATCTATGATTTGAACTATAGTCGGTTTGAAGAAGTAATTTTTGGGAAATCTACCTAAATCAACATTGAGAATTACGAATTCTCCAAACCATAATTGAGAAATGTTTGAAGGAATAATTTTGCTATCCTACATGTTAGTCTATGAATTACATTCGTGGATTTAGGTTTGACCTGCTTAAAACTTTTTGACTCTAATGTTTCTATGGTATTAGTAATGGGTCAAATTTTGTTTTGTGTCTTCCTTATTACTTTCATTTTTTTTTCAAATCCTTACGTGCCCCCCCTTTTCACTTTTCTCTATATCTTGTACTGTTTGGACCTTACTTGATTGCTGGGTAATACCATTGAGGGATCTTGTTTGTTGGTCATGAAGTTGGTATCCATGTGTCCATACGAGCTGGTATCAACTTTCTCTTCCTAGAATCCTAGTTTTCTTGTCCTAGGCCCATACATGGGCTTTAACTTTGTCCACCTTGGGATATTTTATTCCTGATAGATGTGGATGGTATAGTCTCTTTATGCTATTGTATCTCTTTCTTCATCGCATAAATATTTATATATTTGACAAGGCTTCTCATTTTCAAGTTTCATATAGTCTATGTCTTCTATCACTGATATATAATATTCCAAAAAGAGACATTCATTTTCCTTAAAGTCAACATAAGTACACCAAAACATTCGCAAATGTGCAACTTTGAGTAACATACATGTATATGCCACCTCTAGTGTCTTCCCCATACATTGTTTTAGTTGGCTTGTGCTCAATAGATGTATCATTGTAATGATTACTTCAACCCAAAAGAAATTAGGCAAATCTTTGGCTCGTTCTTCCTTTTGGCCCATTTTCTTGAAGTGTATAGGATGCTTGAAAATTGTCATTATACTCAACTAGTAGATTTGACATTATTCACAACATCTCCATTTAATATTTGACCATCTTATTTAAACTGATTAGAATACTTAAATTTTCCTAGATTTTGTTGTGAATAGCAATACCAACTTCTACAAATGGTTGTATCAAGCTTAAAAGCATAAAGTTAAACAACCATGTTATATTTCTATAGAATTATAGGTATACTGAATTGAAAATGACTATACGAATCATGTATATTCCCTTTCTCTCTGTACTTTAGCACGAAAATGCTGACTTGCCATGTAGATAGATATAAATCACAAAATCTGGGTTGACAATAGATGCTTCTACGAGTCATGTTGATCCGTAAGAAATTAATGGTTACAACTCGCTGACATTTAGCCAAACTAGCACGTTTTTTACATGCCATTATATATAGCTATTATTGGCTAATATGTAGTAGATATTCAAATGTTCTTGGGATTAGGGATAATCAATTGAAAATTGATTTGGTGCTATTATATAGAACTGTAAACCACGCCAAACATTTAGGCAGTTGACAGCCAAACTTAGATATGAAAAATGTGTTAATTCATGAAAAGATCTATGAGCTTATGGAGCTATGAAAATATTGTGGAGTGTGTCAAAATTGACCTTCAAGATGGTTCACTTACATAAAAAAAAAAAAAATAGTGGCAAAGCTTGCGTGAAAACTAGGATGTAATCAAGAAGCACAACTGCTTGATATTGGCAACAAATTCACGATCCACTTTTAGTGTAAAGGATTAGATTAATCTCACAATATCAGACAAATATAACATGCACAACACTAATAAAACCGCCTGAGGCCATGTATTTTTTGAATCACTTGCAAGTTCTAAAGCAATCACTTGCAAGTTTAATTTTTATAATTCTAAAACCTTTTGGTAATTTATGGATATTTGCATTTCGCCCCTTAAGACTTTATATTTTGATTCCATGCACCACACTTTCATTGCGTGTACTATTTTCTGACTGCAAGGCCAGGCCATGCATGTCTTCATATTACATGCACTTCCAAATCAAACCTGCAACTAAACAAAAAAGCTAATCATAATACAATGAACAATATCCATCACAAATATCATCCACATGCAACCATATATTGGGTGTTTAAATAGATGAGCCATATACACTTTCTGAGGTATGAACTTGTCTAATAATTGAAACAATGATTCTACAATAATACACAGCACTGCTTTTTGATGTTGAACTAAAGCTGAATTATGTGAATGTGCTTTGTAAACATGGAAATTAAACATTTGTCTCGGCCAAAATTTTCAGCCATCATCAAATTTCACGTAAGCTGAAGGCTTTAAATCCCATGCAAGCTTAACTAAAACTTAGCTCACCTTCTATAAGGATGGTATCGGCCATAACTGATGTTACTACTGCTATGCCTACTAACATCATAACCAATGCTAAAGCCTCCAAGGCCATAATCAGCTCCAGAGCTGTAGCCACCTGTATAGCCACTACCATAACTACCATATGGCCCCTTACTGTCAATGTACCTGCCATAGGGACCACTAACGCTTTCATATGGAAGAAGGCTGTCATAACCTCCTGTTAGAGAATTCGCGCCATAAGGTCCTAAGCCAACACCACTGCCACCATAACCTGCGCCATATCCAGTGCCACCACTCAAGCTTCTCTCAACCAGGCTTCCCTTACCATATCTATCACCTCCATAAATTGCTCCCCTTCCATCAATGTAACCACCTCCAAGCCTGTATGAATCATTACCATAAGCCCCAGCACCAGCTAGTCCATAAGAATCTCCGTATCCACCATAACCCACATCAAAGCGACCACCCCTCCCAAATGGAGGCATGAATTCTTCAGTGGTTTTCTTAGGCTCAGCCTTCTTAATTTCAACCTGTGAGACAGGGACACGTGATCTCAGCCACAGTAGACAAGACCATTGAGACTAAACTAAAATATCACATATCCTTCATGTGGATATGCAGTAAGTCACATTCCCCTGATAAATAATACTATCACTAAAATAACAACTACCTGCTTTCCTGCAAACTCATGCATGGTGCCCTGGGAAATAACATCTTCAACACTTTGTTCACTCTCGAAAGTGATAAATCCAAAACCACGAGAGCGTCCGGTGCTATGATATGTCATAATTTGGTGCTCAACAACCTTTCCAAACTTTGCAAAATGATTCTTGAACTCATCTGCCAGACAAGAAAACAAACAAACTAATATTAAACAGTCTTAAAAGATGCTCGTCTCTATTTCATATTTGGTTAAGTGAAAAAGTCAGTACCAAGATGTAGACAGGTTGAACCATGCTTGAGCAAAAAGGCTGACCTTCTGTTATCAATATGGGTAAGCCTCCAACAAAAATCTTCTTAGTCTTTGGGCCCTTGAGTGCAGCCATATTTTCAAGAGGGATACATCTTTTTACATCAACCTGAAAATCCACTTCTCGAACTTAAAAACGCATCTTGACACTTAATGGATTTTCAACAAAAGAACTAAGCCAGAAATGCACAAATACGAGTAAAAACTTCCTGCACCACAAGTCATTTATGTAGCAAAAAGGGCAACAGGCTACAGAAACCACCCAGCTGCAAGTTGGCCTACTTAGTATGGAGTTTCACAGATAAAAATGAAGTAAAACTTGGAGGACACAACACATGCCCTACAATGATGACAAATTCTAAAAGCTTGTAGCATGTAGGAAAAAGAGCAACAGGCTATAAAACCACCAAGTTTGAAGCAGCCTACTTCAGATAGAATTTACAAATCAAAATGAAGGAAACTTGACAGAGATGACACGTGCCCTACAATGATGATAAATTGCAGAAGTTATACCATTGATTACATGGGGTGATTAAGGAACTTGAGAACAGTAAGCCCATTATGCAAAGAAAAAATTCATAACAGAGCTATGTGCTAGATAATTGGCTTTGACGAAAAAGCTCTACATCAAATCTAAACCCAACGCAGTGGCATCAATGACAATTTATACCAGAAAATTGAACTGTTCTTAACTTATAAACTGCAGCTACCCAATATTGCTACTTCTATGCATGTCATAGTCCCGTGTGCCGGTGCAAATATTTTAGGTATGCCAAAGTTTGGTGCGGACCGTAACCATACATTGCAAAGCCTACAAAATGTTACATATGGTATGTACAATATGCAACATACCATAAGCTTGCAAAGCATAGATGTCATTTAAGTGATGTTCACCTTATTCATACATCCAAGTTCAGCTGACTATGATGGTAGTTTAGACATATTTATATGGCTGATGAATGCTAGTATAAACAAAGACATTGCCTTGAATTGGTCATGTAGCCCATTAAATCACTCGAGAATCCTTTGGACAGGGGTTTGAATCTCTTATCGTGATCAGCCTGTGGGCCAACACTAGCAGCTTTATTTTAACCATATACAATGCAAATTCCACTGTTGTAGATGTACAGGTGTCTGTACAGATGCAACATCGGCAGCCACATTCGAGACTTCTTCACAACAATATATCAGCATAATTCCACTTCATGCACAGAATATTCTCTAGATATCACAAACTCTATCACAAGAAAAATGAGCTCAAGATTTCCGAAACGTCAACCAAATAATCTTCTTTGACATAAGTATGTGGAGATTGTACAATGGTGAAGTAGGAGGATTGATAACCAAAATCCATAATTACTGTTATGTGATAGAGTTGCATAAACTAGGACAATAGAGAGTTACTGAGGCACAAGTCAGTAAATAAAATGAAATCGACAGGTTTACCTTCAAACTCTTCTGGCTCGCGAAAAGTTCAAGGGCAATCCAGTTTCAAGTTGGGTGTGGGACCCAAGGGGTTGGGCCCCTAACGACAATCTCCGATGTTGCTGAGCAAGATGCACTTTTGTAGCCTTGAATTTGGAGAAGATATGCTGTATAATGGTAGGGCCACCTGAGTAACTCATGTTGCAAAAATTGCATGTCCATTTTTTGTCCTCGAAGCTTCATATGTGAAAGAATTGACTTCATGATCCCAAGAGGGATCTTTGTGTCTATGGCATGGCTGAGGGCTTGGCAGATTGCCTTGACATATTGGCTCCAATACACGTATAATCTCCAACAGAATCAAGAAAAAGAAATGAAGTTCAAGCTCCTTTGCATGTAAGCACTCAAAATGTTGTGTTAGGATGGTAGCCTTTGATTTATTATTGAATGATTTTGAAGGAATGCTAGGGGATTGTACATTTCAAAGGACAATTTCTTGTAGGCAGCCTGTTGGTCGATAAGTGTCACAATACAATAATCTTTCACAATCAATCAACCTAATTGGGCTGTCCCTGTGAACTCTAAGTTGGATTTTGTTCTAATTCCAAAAGAAATTTATGAATCGTCCAAACCCTAAAACCATCTATGGATCATTTAAGAGTTTTCGAATGTGTATGCCAATGGTGTGTGTGTGTGTGTGTGTGTGTGTGTGTGTGTGAGAGAGAGAGAGAGAAAGAGAGAGAGAGAGTAGAATTACGAGTTATTACATTTTTATAATTGATGTAAAATCTAAATTGGAATCCATATTGCTGAATGTTTTGAGTTCATACCTTTATTATTTCATTGTTATTTGTTTCATGATACATCTATGATTTGCATCACTTTCAGGTTGACTGTTTTTAAGTTCAAACCCTAAAAGTGTACATAATACAAGTGTCGGGTAACACATATCGGGGAAAGTTTAAATGGTTAATCGTTGAAATATGGAATTTGGAATCTTGAATGCATGTAATTCAATCATGATATCTATTATCATCAATGCATTATGCAACTATGTTTTTGGCTTTTCTAAGTTATTCTAGAAAAATTTACAAAAAAAAATTGAGTTCTGAAAGCCTAAACCAATTCGCCTATTCGAGAACCCTAGGACCAATTCGAAAGGGTTGAATAGGCCAATTCGGCTAATTCTGATTTGACTGATTCAGAATAGGAAGAAAACTCTACATTAGACATTTGACTATGGAATTTAGGTGGCCTTATTGACTTGTTTATTTGACTCTATTATGGATAATCGATCAAGGCTTGGATCATTTTATATAATGTTTCATGGATCATGCCACACGGTTAACCATCTTTGACTTTGATTTATGGTTATACTTGCCACTTGGTTATGAATTATAATTATAGTTGAGTTTGAATTCTAACAAATTCATCTAGTCTTTTTGCATTTTTTTTGTAAAAAGCTGTGTTGTTAAAATAGGCCAAGGGCCTATCCTATCAGTTTCTTCACCCAAAACCCCATTCCTAAACCGCGTAAATCATCTATTCTTCCAATTCTAAGAAGGCCAATCCTTGATAGGTAAGACCTTAGCCCTCAGTGAGTAGTTCAATAATCATGTTGGACGATTACAACGGTCTTTACATTGGTAAAAATGTGCTCGAGGATTGTCAAGGTACTATTGGGATGCTATAAGGATATCCATGGAATACATTAAATGCACTTTTTGTATGGACTGATGTGTTAGGCATGTCCTTGAATATACAAGTATGGAAGTATGGAAGTATGTCGTTCATGTTAATGGGGGGTCGAAAAGTAGGCGCTTTGATCATTATGGACTACAAACTACATCTTATATAAGTACAATGAATATGAAGATCAGTATGGACTACAAACTACATCTTATATAAGTACAATGAATATGAAGATCAAGTGACAAGCTCATCTTCGAACTCCAATTGAATATTGAAAAGATTGATTGAGGTAGATGGGCATGGAGGGCGCACATCTTCCATACGGCTATTCATTGACAAACAATGGAGATATAAATGTCTCCTATACAATTTTCTACACCCACTTTGGAGGCATCCAAATATATCATGCTTCTTGTTTTCCACTTATATCTTCCTCTATTTCTTCCAGTTTGCATTCAGGAACGAACACTCGATATAAAAATATGCAATACTCACAGAGTTTTAGTCTCATTATATTTGTCAATGAAGACCTGAATAAGCTTAGGGGAAAGGTTCCTTGCAATTAGGGTTTTTTTACACGCAAAACAAAATATGCTACACGTAACCCTAGCCAGTGGAAACACAACCAAAACACCCACTTCAAACCAAAAGTGTTTCGGTTGAATATTAACTTTTCATAACATCACGTATTCCAGGTGACAGCCAGCATCAAATACCAAAAAGATGAGTGCAAATCAACTTAAGATGATAAAGCAATTAACGCAGATCGTTTGAAAATGCAATAAGCAATTCTGCCTATCAGATAGACAAAAACAAGCACAGCGGTTTGATTACCGTTTTCCCATCAATGACGTGTGTCTCACGGAGCACAGTGTCACATACGCTTGGATCAGCAAAAGTGACAAATCCAAACCCGCGAGGGTAACCAGTGTTACGATCCTTCATGATAACTGAGTCTGTAAGCTCTCCATACTTTTTGAAGTGATTAGTGAGCTTCTCTGTTGAGAACAACATTGTAAGGTCCTTTGCAATGAGCCCTCCCCGTCAATTTCACGAATCAAGAAAGAATTAACGTAGCATCTTATAAAACCGTTATGGCTTCTTTCAGAAAACAAAAAAAAAAACCCTACAAAAAACGAAAACAAAAAGCAAAAATGGCGCACCTGTGGCTGTATCTCGGGACAGTGCTCCAATAAAAAGTTTGCCTTTATCAGTAAAAAGTTTTCCTCTATCATGCGATGGCAGGGTTTCAAGTTAGCTACATCAGGGTAAGTCTACTATTGATGACTCCCAATGATCTAAATTGAAACCCTACTATGTACACTAAACAAACTAATACTACTCTTTAATCTATCTAATCTATCCAATTCTAGGACTAAGAGAGCTAGACTAACGACTAACCCTGAACTGGACGTCTTCCCCTCAGGAGGTTTTGACGAATCTTTTGCTGCATTCTCTAACTTGCTGTCCTCGGCTAACCCATCTTCCTTGATTACCTCATCCTGCACGACCTCAGGAGCCAGCGCTTGCTGCTCCTGCTGCACAACCGCATCGCCGTTTTCCTGCGGCATGCTTGCAACTGGATCTTGAATCTGCTGGTTGTTTGCAGGTTCCATCACCGCAAAGCTCTAACCAAAATCGACTGTACGAAGCCCTGACCTAAGGCGAAAACCTGGCCAGATACCCTGGCTCCCGGGAACGATATACTGCTTCTAATCTTCCTGCCTGCCTGCCTTCCTCAATCCTCAAACTCGCTGCTGCTGCTGATGCTGCAAACTAATTAGGGTTCGAGATTACGAGCTTCTTCTAAACTGCCAAAGAGCAAAACTGTTCCGATCCAATGTGCCCATATTTATACAAAGGAAATGGAAAGAAGTACATTCTAGAACATTCTAAAAATAAGGCCTGCCCATAGGTGTTTAGGGTACTCTTTAAGACAGCCCTTTCCAGGTGACCCCCTTGCAGGTGAGTATGATGTCGAGACGAAGCCTACAACCCCTTTTCCGTGAGCCTCACTCGGGCCTCGGTAGAATTTGGAGTTCGGTAGTTGCTGGAGAGTAAACAATGGTTTCTGTCTCGTGCTCGTTTTCTAGCCTATACTGTTCTGTTATCGGTCTCCTCATGGTTCTAGCTCCGCATCGTCTTATGTTGGATATGCTTGACACTTTGTAGGTGTAATACTCATCCAGGTTCTGAGATCTAGCTTCTCATCATTTTATGTTGCATATGTTGAACACTTTGCAAGTGATATACTCATCCAAGTTCTGAGATCTAGCTCCTCATCATTTTATGTTGGATATGTTGAACGCTTTGCAGGTGTTATACTCATCCAGGTTGTAAGATCTAGCTCGTCATCATTTTATGTTGGATATGTTGAACACTTTGCAAGTGTTATACTCGTGCAGGTTCTAAGATCTAGCTCCTAATCGTTTTATGTTGGATACGTTGAACAATTTGCAGGTGTTATACTCATGTAGGTTCTATAAGTTGCCACAACTCGCAAGCGTTCCTTAGGCAAATCCTTGAACATTTATAGGCAGACCTGGTTCTAAGGGTTTTGTGATAATAAAGACATGTATGAAACAGATGAACATTTATTGTAGCGGGTCTGCGACATGGCAAGGCCCTTTGCAGCAACCCCTACCATGGGCATCCCCTAACCAATTTTCATGTTGATGCCTCTTAGGGGGTGAGGGGGTTGCATGGAAAGAGCCCCTTATGTGAAATGACAATAAAATTGATTTATCTATTAAAACAAAATATACTTTCACAAGTGCAATCTCCTAAATGTACTCTCCATACTCTTATAGATTTTTCTTGTTCAAATTTTCAACAATAGATTGTTTACATTTACAATAGTTCATTCCATCATCCTCCCAATTATATTGATTCCATGTTGGAATGATAACAATAATTAGTTTTATTTTGCACAATAACTTGCATGAAAATTAGCCTATTCTCAAAATTATTCCAATTGCAAATACATGGTACCTTCAATATATTCTATGTAAATTAGATGTCAAAATTAATTCTTCTTTGTTCTTTCATTTTGTATTAGTATTTAATCATTTTTTTCCTTTTTTTCTATCTTGTAGATGTTTTCTGACCCTAACGATCACAAGAAAAAAGATTCATATCCAACAAGTCTACTTTCTCAAAACAATATATGGAAATGTTCAACATTAAGTACCCGTTGTGGTGCGTCGAATTGTGTCGTTGATGCTTTGAGCCAAATTGGAGGGGTCAACAAGTTATGCTTTGTTGAATTCCAATTCGAGTTGTATCTTTGTCTGTGAGACCTTTGTTGGACCGATGTATTTGTCGGTCGTATTTGGCAAGAAGTCCTGGCAAAAAGCTCTATTTTGAGAGATAATCTTGGAAAGCAGGATTCCAAGAAGTCTCGTGAAGAGAAGATACTTGATGAGTATTCCATTAGGAATGGTTTACTTTTCCGTAGAGGAAAAGTATGTGTGCTAGACATCATGGACATAAGGGCCCAAATCCTACGTGAGTGCCATGATAGCCCCAGGGCGGGACACCTTGGTATACATAGGACACTTGACCTTGTTAAAAGAGAATTTTATTGGCCAAAAATGAAAGGTCATGTGGAGGCATATGTTCAAAAGTGTGAACAATGCCAAGTTAACAAAGCGGAAAGACTCAAAACAGTTGGTGGTCTATTACATCTGTTGGAAATTCCCAGTAAGAAGTGGGAAAGTATTTCCATGGATTTTGGGATTGGACTTCCCAAGTCTGGGAAGGGTCGTGATACCATTTGGGTAGTAGTTGACAGGCTTACCAAAATGGCGCAGAAACAAAAATTATTGTCAAGGCTCCTGAACTTGCACACCTTTTCGTAGAAAAGTTGTTTAGGTTGTACGGTTTGCCAAACGATGTTGTTAGTGATTGTGATTCTAAGTTCATTGGCAAATTTTGGCAAGTAGTCTTTGAAAGACTAGAAACTACTTTAAGTCTTTTGTCTACGAATCACCCAGAAACCAATGGCCAGACCAAACGTGTCAACCAGTCGATGGAAGATATGCTCTGCACATATGTTTCCAGGTGATAGTCAAATTGGGAAAAGTACATCCCAATGGTTGAGTTCGCATACAATAGTATAAAGCATTCTGCCACCGGATTTAGTCCTTTTATGCTCTTGTATGGATTTCAGCCTATCTCCGTCAAAGGTGGAAGCTATAGCTGATTTCTTGCCCGATATGCAAGAAATGTTGCAGGTGGCTAGGGAAAACATTCGAATGGCTCAAGATTGAGCGAAATTCTATGCTAACCGAAGCCACTCTCCTCAAGAATTTGAGATCGGTGATTATTTGTATCTTAGAATCCCAAAGGACTCTAAAACAATTCGAACGGGGAAATGCTCCAAGCTATCTCCACGTTATAATGGTCTTTTCAAGATTGTTAAGAAGATTGGCCGGACCGCATATCGACTAGAACTCCCCACTAGAACCAAGGTACATCATGTATTCCACGTCAGTCATTTATAAGAACGACTTGGTGGAAAGGACAACCTAATTCTAGTCGATGATCTAGTGTTATTGGAGGATTTGATTTTCTTTATATCCCATGAGTCGAATAGAATCATGGATACTCGACGTCATCAGTTGATAATGTCGGAGAAATGAGAGGATCAGTCTGTTCAATTCTCTCGGTGCGTGCACTATTGGTGACTTAATAGGCGAACACAAGAACATAATAATTTTAGAACTTTGAATGCACAGTGGTAGCGGAAAGCGATGACTAGATAACCAGACAAATCAATCAAATGGCTAGACAGAACATGAAAAAGCATCGCAGTATTGGCACAAATCTGAACGCATTACCAAACAGAGCTGTAATCAGATTAAGTATAACGAAATATACAGGTCAATAATGCAGGTGAGCACAAAACAATAGCGGACGTAACCACGTACTTCACAAGGCTAATCACAATCTGTAAAGGTTATGAATCTGTTACTGACAATTTGTCTGAAAGAAGGTATCAATGCGTGAAAGCATATGCAATGTCTATCTCACATGTTACAAATCATGCTTCGTTGAAATGGTATTCACTATATACACAAATTTTATAGGTGTGGAGATGAAGAAGGTACAAAAGTGGTTGTGTCGTTTGTAGGAGATCGTGGGTGATTTTTGTCATTGTCAAATCTGATTGCACAGTGCATAGAACGAGCGTGAGAAGGCCGCAATGTCGAGCTTCGCTAAAATTGACGTGAAAATGGGAAAATTGCGACACTCTGTCCAATGCCTTAGAAAATAATTTGTAAGGTACCTTTGCCTTTCTATAAGGGCACCTTCGGCTTTTGGTCTTCGCAAAATGCGAAGGTGGGACTTGTCGCATTTTTCGCTTATCAAAAATTGCATGAAAAAATGCAATGTCGCATTTTTCGCCTGTCTAATTTTACATGTAAATATGCAGACTATTGTGACAAACAGTTCAAATATGCAGACTGTAGGACGACACACGTAAAAATGTAGCAACATGAATGGAGGCAGATTAACGTAGGATTTAGGAGAGTAGAGGAGATAAATCCAACACCCCCCCCCCCCCCCCCCCCCCCCCCTAATCTGGATCCGTGAATGCCTTGATCTTCAGACTAAGCAATGCACAAAACTTGTTGTGTGCATTAACACTTAATGCCTTTGTAAATATATCTGCAACCATGTCCTGCGTTCTACAGTACGTTAAGCTTACCTCCTTGTTGAGAACGTTGCCCCTAATATAGTGATATTGGATCTCAATGTGCTTAATCTTAGAGTGAAATCTAGGATTGGCCGATAAGGCAATAGCTTTCTGATTATCACAGGTTATTATTGTAGGCTGTACTAATTTAAACTAATGTCTGACAGTAAATTTCTCAACCAAAATGCTTCTTTAATAGATTGAGAAGCAGAAATTATTCTGCTTCTGTAGATGAAAAAGCGATAGAGGTTTGCTTACGACTGTCCCATGAGATAGGACCGTTGTTGAAGAAGAATGTAAATCCAGATGTGGACTTATGATTGTCTACATCTCCTCCCCGGCTTGCATCAGAATATCCACTGAGTTGATGAAGATGGTCGTTGTTGACTTCTCCATAGTAGATGCATTGGTCCATGGTAGCTCGAATATACCTCATGACTCTTATGAGAGCCTTCCAATGGGTAAGGCCAGGATTAGCCATAAATTGGCTGAGTGAGCTTACTACAAAAGAGATGTCAGGTCTTGTACAAACCATTGCGTACATGAGAGATCCTCTCCTCTCTTGCATTCATTCACCATGGCTTGGGGGCTAGGTCCAGGAGGGATTCTCCAGGAGAGATCTAGGATTGGATGGGTGGTTTTGCTCCACAGGTGTCTTTTTGGTTGTTTTGCAACAGGATCTAGTCAGATCTTCATAAGGTGATTCTTATAGTGGTATAAGAGCTATGGATTTGCATCAATCGAAAGGTGGAGCTACTTCTTGTATTTTTCCAGTTTTTGTGGATTTCTCCTTGCATGTTACTTCCAGGTGGTGGAATTAATCTTCAAGTAGGTGGATTCTCTGACTTTGGTGTACTTTCAGCCTAAAGATCATAATTATGGATTTTGTCCATAGTTTTTGATGGAAATCAAAGGATTTTTTATGGTTTTAGTGAATTTTTCACCTAGAATCGAAGTTTTTTGCTTGGAATTGATCATAGGTACTGATATAGTATGTTTTCCAGATTGTACTTTCTGTTTTACAGTCATTAATGATTGGATCTAATGATTGCATGATGTTTGAATAGTCAAAAGGATGATTAGATAGTGATTTTGGACCAAAAATTGGGGTTTTTGGGCTAGAATTGGGCTATAGAATCTATATTTGACTGAAATCAGAACTTTTAGTGCTTGCATGTAATGATTTACAGGTATTTGGATCTGATTGCACCTATTTGTCAATTTACCCCACAAATTTTGGTCAAAATTGGTCAAAAATCATGGTTTTTTTTATGTTTCTTGGACTAATTTTGTGGTAGATCTCAATATTCATAGCCAATATTTTGCATGCACATTTTCAAAGGTGTAATGAAGCTGTCCTAAGGCTTTCATGAAGTTTGTTTAGGATTGGACACCATTAGGGGGGCTCAAAACATAAAAAAATAGTGTATTTATGGTGATTTTTGGGCATGAATACCTACCAAATGGGGGTCTGAACCTATTTTCATTACAAGATTAAAGATATGATGGATTGTGTCTGTTTTGAGCCATAAATCATCCAATTTGGATAGGTGAGCATTAGACACCATCATGTTGAAGTTTTGCTTGTTGAAGGAGGCCAAAAATGTATTTTTTGCATGATCTGAGCTTATGATTGCTTGCTGGACCCGTTAGAAGCTTCTATGCCTCTCTAATGGACCTTAGTAGAGTGCTTGTAACCTCTGATTGGATGCTTATTGGGCTGGAGTTGGATTTTTGATGATACCACCTACAAAAAGTGCGTCCTCCTACCTGATTTTTTGTCATTTCTAGCTCGCACGTGTGAAGCCTAGGTGGCAGGGTGATGTAGCAAGTGCCTTGTAGACCCACTCTCCCTCCGTATTGTGCTTTACAACAACCAATTTGGTACCCTGTAGAGATTGTTATGGATGTCGGAAGTTTGGCAATTTTTGAACTAAAATTTGCAAAATTTTCAAAATGTTTTGATGCATGCATGTTTGTAAATCAATGTAGGCATTGTCTGACCAAAAATCTTAATATATGATTCTGCATCAAGGATTGGTACCTCGACATCACTTTCGCTTCCCTGCTGAATATCAAAAATTTGTTCTTCTTCTTGTGGTGCTGGCTCTTGCAAAATATCATCTTGATTCTGCTCTTGCTCAACAACATCCTCTGTTTTCTCTTCTGCTTCCCTATTATTTTCTGCACTGGACAACAGCTTATATTGGGATGACGGTGAAGACATCCTCACCGAGCTTCCTTGGTACTGGCTTGATGATGATGATGATGCCTTCGTTGCGGTGATTGCCCTTGATGCTTGTATCTAGGATTCAGCCTCCACTGAAGGGGCTAGCTCTGGCAGTACTGGTGCAATTTTGATATCTTCCTGCACTGTTAACACACCAGCATGCATACATAGGATACCCATCTGCAAACCAAGCCTAGAAAACTGATTAATCTTTACTAATTTACAAAATTGCTTAAAAGCAATATGTCCGAAGGCAATGGATTCTCCATTTAGGGCTCTCAGTAGATATCCCATATTCGTATTAGAAATGGTGTACTCTTGCTCTGGTAAGAATATAGAAGCACGAGCAAATCGAACGAAGCTTTTCAGATTGAGATCTCTGATGTAAGAGAGTTTATATTCCTGTTTCTCAAGATAAGCTTATTTGTGAAAAACTCCACTTTCTGTGATGAAGTCTAGCTTTGTAATAGGCATACTACCGTCCATAGGCAAACCTAAGGCACGACAGTAAAATCCTTCTGTAATAATAATTTCTCGATTCCGGACAGTGGTGGAAATATGTCCTTCTTCTGTTTCGCTCAGATTGCGGATCAGCTCATGGCACAAGCCCGTAAGGATTACTGATGAATCAAATTGAAGGAGTCCTTCGATTTGTGCTCGTATAGCCAATGGTTGCAAAATTGGTAAAACTGGCTTTGGGTGCATTTTGAATACGATTGCCATGACACTCGCAAGTGTAAACCAGCGATGGCGGAAAGAGCTTGATCGTAACATTCAGAAATCAGAAAGCAAGAGTGATGGAAAGTGGTAGCGAAAAAATAGAAGTGTTTGAGGTTTTTGGTGTATTGATGATATATCGGCGGATTAGACCAATATTAAATGAAAGCGTGTCCTTCGTTTTGAAGGTACATACTCAATAATAAAGTATCTAGTCCTAAAACCAAACAAATAAATAAATAAATAAATGAAAAATAGACAAAATACACAAATGCTTTGCTCAGTTTGCAAAAGTTCAGCTCAGTATTTGTGAGTTTTGAACTTCGAAAATAATAATATACACAATCTATGAAACAATGCGTGAAATTGGAAGTGAAGACTGTCGTTTTCTTTGTAGATTAGAGATGATTTGTATGTGGTACTACTGAAATGAGATTCAATGTGAAGTATAGTTCTGAAATAAATGGAAGAGCAATATGATAATGCGAGTTCCTCAGGCGTCAAAGGCAGCCATCGTCTGATTAAAAACTGAGGAGTCATAGACGTCTGTGTTCTGATCAGAGTGAGTAAACAAGTGCGATCAAATATCAATAAAAATACATTCAATCACAACAAGCATTCATCTACATTGTACATAGATAAAAGCAAGCTGTTGTTGTACTACATTGAAGCACAATACAAAATAGCAATTACAACAAAAAATGACGGCGTAATTGGGAGGCTCAAATAATGTGTCTCATGGATGGAGCAACCACTAATCTGTGCTTTGACGATCTATTTATGGATTTCATCCGTGTATTAATTACATTGAATGCTTGTCACCTAGTTAGGAGAGCCGTTGTACTTGGAAGTATATGGCTTTTGTGACAATTGTACACAATATATATACGGTCAATAATTTAGCGTCGTTGACACGAATGAGGACGTCGTTGGAACATTCCTCGTTTATTTGAGACGACCTTCGGGATTTTTCTCTCTTTTCACATTTTTCGCAAGAAGCCGAAGGTGCCCCTAAAAAGACGGTGGTGTCTTTGAAATAGCTTAATGCGTGAAAATAGATGACCTTCGAGAATTTTTTCTCTCTTTGCATTTTTCGCAAAGAGGCCGAAGCTGTGTTAAAAAAAAAAGCTTTTGAACTACGAAAGTATCGCATTTCAGGGAAATGCAAAAAAGCCGAAACTATTGAAAAACATAGTGTATTTCTGCAGACTGTTGAAAAAGGTAATGTATTTCTACAGTCTTGTTCTAAATGCAAGCTTGAAGTCTTTGAAGATGGCCAAGTCTTTAATGACTTCAAGTTATTAAACTTGACATATGAACCTTGAATCTATGACAAAATTGGTTACCCTTTGTTGGAGATCAGCCGGAAGTCCGTTGTAGATGTTCTTTGAATAAATTGGCTGTCTAAGTTTGTGATTCTTGCAGGTATCAGATGAGCAGACGTAGAACCAAAGTTGGTTTCACCTGACCCTAGATCAATGATCAATAAACATGCAGGAAGAATCATGAAATAGAAATTAGTCATTCACCAAGGAGGAAACTATGGGCTTAATTTCTAGCACATATTTGTCAATAAAGGTCTAAATAACATTTGTACTATTTTTTGGAAAGTAGATAAGTGGATGAGGTCAGATTTGGACCCATTCTAATTGGCTAAATTTGATACATTGCATGTAGACTAGAATTTCTAGGTTTTTGATGAAGTATCTAGAAGTTTCCAATTTTAGTTAAGTTTAGGGCAAGTGGCCAAATGACATTTTTGAATCTATAAATAGCTATACTTGCATGGAAAAATAACTATCAAAGTTTCTTTCTTTTTTGAGAATTCATCTCTTGTATTTCTATGTCCATCTCATGTGTATTTCTCTTTATAGCTTGGTTTTCTATGTGTAGAATGTTGATTTTATGGTAGATCTTCCTTCCACACATGTGAAGTACAGTACTATACTGCTTCTGTATGGACAGGGACAATACTAAGTCATATCTAAGTGTTTATGATCAAATCATTATGCATTTCTAAGTTCTGGCATGCATAAAGTAGTGATTTCTATCTTCTAACTATTTCTAGATGTGCAATCAAATTTGGCTAAGATCTTGTTGATCCACTAAATTTATTTTGGATTTGTATTTTTCACAAGGTATCAGAGCAGGTTTTAGGACAAAGTTGGTGGATTTTGCTTGATTTGAGGGCACCATAAATTCTATGTGGATTTGGAGGTGTTTCTAGCTCAAATCTTGTAGTTTCAAGTATAGAGATTGGATCTTTGTGATCTTAAAATCATTTTGGGTCAAAACACTTGTATATGGCTGATTTTTTAAACCACTTATTGGAATGTGGAGACAAAAATTTCTTATGTTTGTGGATGCTACATTCTATTAGATGAGATATCTAGATTCTAGCTTTTGAATATAGATTTTGCTTGATTCAATATTTTGCATTTTTGGAGTAACCCTAAATTTGATAGGATCTCTTGATTTTAAGTTACTAGACTTTTTCAAGGGTGTGTTTCAATCTTAGGTGTTGGCAAAAGTTCATCATATTGTTTTTAGATCTATTGTGATCAAGAGATTTGCTAGAAGAGAAAAAGGAGAGGCTAGATTGTTTCCTGTGAATTTTTCTTGAGTTTCATTTGTTGATTTTCAAGGGAGTGCTAAGTGCATTGGAGCAGATTCAAAGAGAATATCAGATCATTGCAACATGGCAACCTCAAGTGGCTTCATGTTGGAAGACAATGATAGGCTTACCTCAGCAAACTATTCTACTTGGAAGGTGAGGATGGAATCTTTGCTTGAGATGAATGATTTGATGGATATTGTTGTAGGTGTGAAGGAGAGACCTTTGGCACCTCAAGAACAATTGAGGTATGACAAGAGGAGAAAGAAAGCTTTACATGTGATCAAGATGAATGTGACTAATGAAAACAAGTGCATTTCTGTAGAGTGTGTGACAATACACGTATTTACATACAAGTAATGAATGGACCTAGATTAGCAATGAGATAAGGGATGGAGAGGATAGAAATTCAACACGTATGATAAAATTGTCTTAACTCTATATGCTCTTTCACATGTGAGTTTCAATATCCCTTTGATCAGTTTCGTTTTATACATCAAGGCAAGATGTCCTTCCTTAAGATCTTTTTTATGTAATTGATGATCATGTCATGCTTTACGAGGAGCTTTTTTCGTAGCTAATGCATGAACTGCCATCAATTTGGTTTCACAAAGTTTATGCTGATCATCAGGTGTAATTTTGACTTGGTTGTATCCACTAAATCCATTCAAAAAACTGTAAGCTTTCGCTCCATCAAGGTGATCTAATACAAAAAGATAATGGAAAATGATCCTTCTGTGTAACTTTGTTCAAGGCCTTTAGGTTCACACAAATTTGCATCTTGCCATTTTTCTTTGGAACGATGACGATTGGTGAAACCCATTCAGTATGTTCGATCTCATAAATAAAATTAGCTTTTAGTAATCTCTGCAACTCCTTTGGGATAGTATGCTCGACCACTAAAGTAGGAATTCCCTTAAGATCCTTGTAAGTCAAAGCAAAACAATTGTGATACTTGATCAACAAATTTCTCAACGCTTGGAACTGGTATGTCAAAAGTTGTGCTCCAACTTGAACTATTTCTCATCTTCTCCTTGCTCAACTAGATTCATAGGTTGCATCCTAGCTGGTCCATCATAAACTTCTTGTGTTTTTGGCAGTTGGTCCTCAAGTTCATGATGAGATTTTGGTATAATAATCACAACATCACCTAGAGTATAACGTTTGAAATGATCTGGCATGTCATGCTGAATTTTATTTGTTTTCTCTTGTTCAAAGGGATTTACCTTTGTTTTGTATTTAGATTTTTTGGCAGAAGTCCTTCGAGAGGCGATACTTCTCTCTCTCTCTCTCTCTCTCTCTCTCTCTCTCTCTCTCTCTCTCTCTCTCTCTCTCTCTCTCTCTCTCTCTCTCTCTCTCTCTCTCTCTCTCTCTCTCTCTCTCTCTCTCTCTCTCTCTCTCTCTCTCTCTCTCTCTCTCTCTCTCTCATGGATGCTTCTTCGTTTTTATTTACCTTGCTTTGCTATCAAACGAGTGGACAACTATAGACATTCTGCCTCTTTAAAGATGCAAGGTTTTTTTCAATTAGCCTTCTACACTTACAAAAAAGGTTTTTTTAATTAAAGAAACTTCCCACTGCTACTTAGAAAATAAGACTCTACAAAACTTTTAAATTTAAGTTTGGAGGGAAATTTATTTTCCCATCCCCTCTTTAAACTGAATGTCACCTTCCGGAAAATTTTGTTGCATGACATTATATAAACATGCAGCTTTCAACATTTGACTCACAACATTGTGAAGAGTTTTTTTGGCTCTCACCTATAGAAAGTGCGCCCTACCAGTTCAATACTTTGCAAAAGATCTTATACGGTAAGTACCCTTCATCTCAATACTTGGCTATGGTTCCTCTCTTCTTGCTTGGTTGTAGCATTCGAGATGATGCTCTTTAAGATAATTCTCAGAGATCAGTAGAGGTTATTAATCAAATGAAGCTTTTTGCAAAGCTTTTTTATGTTGGAAAAGTAGCTATCCAGCGATGGACAGGTTAAGCATGTAACCTTGAAGAAAATAGGCATACATTGTGCCCAAAAGGCAGCGATGGAGGTATTCCACTCACATACATCTCTTTAATGATACTCTGGTTGCAGCGATGGTAGACTAATCACATCTCTATCTATGATGATGGTTGTTTACTTCTAAAATACAGTGCAGGGATGGCCCTATTCTTTGCGGATTTCTGGCTATAGTTTTATAGTAATGTCGTTGTCCAGTGATGGATAGTTAGCTTCTCTTTCATTGTTAATATAACTATCAAGAGGATAATGAGCATGCAGCCCAACAATGGATTGCTAGCTTCATCAATCCTTAAAAGCTCTTTTGAAAACATGTCTATTGTCCAGAGATGGACAATAGCATTATCTACGCATAATTCCTTGAAGATTTATACGATTTTTAGGCTTGTTGTCCAAAAGCAAGTACACTCTTTAAATGATTATGGTTTCTTACTTGCATACCTCCTACTATCCAGTGATGGATAGAAGGACTTTTGTTGGCTCACCTCTGAGAAATGGTTTTACTCTTTGTTCTTACAATGAATGGATATTTTCAAACATTGTTTTTTACATTCTCAAGTCTCACCCTACGATACTAAATACTTTTATCGATGCATGTGATAATGTAGCATCACCTTTTACTATGGCCTTTTATTTGCTACATTCTGGTTCTTTTTGCGATAGATTTTGCATCAGCTACACGAACTGCTCGTAATTCAACCCATTTGGTCATATCATCTGTCGCTACAATATTGTATCTAGCTTGAGTACCTCTTGCCCGAGGATGTATACGACCAACGTAATCAAGTGCCCATTTTTCAAATGGTACTTCTGCTAGGACTGGATGTAAAGGTTCATAATTTTGTTTCGTAGGATGACGTCCACGTTGACAAACATCGCAAGAATGAAAATACTTATATATATCTTTATAAAGTGTAGGCTACCAACATCTTGATTGCAAAAATTTTCAAATAGTAATATCAAATGAAAAATGTTCTCCTCTCATTCCATCATGAGAGAACATGATTAGATCAAACACTTCATGTGGCAAAACACATCTTCCTAGAATATCATGAACATTAGATTGATCGGTTATTTTTCATGTCCTTTGCCACAATTGATACATTGGGAACAACCAAAACTAACAAGGACAAACTGGCCGTCAATATGGACTACATGAGTACCACACCCATTCCATATAGGCAACTTTTTGATTCTGACATTGTATGGATTCCATCTTACTCACCAACATACATATGGAAGTGATAGAACATTTTTTGCTAGATTAAATCATCTTGTGAGTAATTTTTATAGAAAAAACATAGGGTTTTGAGAATATTTCAATGGAGAAGCGGATTTCAAACCTCGGCTTTGAAAATACTTTGATCATCCAAAAGCTAATTTAGATCAATCAGGAGCTGAAGATCTCGAAATAACATGAAGAGAAATTAGAGGCCAATCTCAAGAAGGCCAAACAAAAAGAAGACGCGCTAGAGAAATATGTCATCGAGCCCCAGAATGCCCTCATCATAGCTCAGAACAAAGTCGACAAAGCTGTCCAAGATGCCAGACAGAAGGTCAACCTCTTGCAAGGTCAATAATATATGGATCAGATGGAAAAGGAGTGGATCCTTAAAAAGTTGGATGCAGTAGCTCAGGAGAGGGATAATCTGCTACACACCCCTATACCAGATCGTTCGGTCTCCCAAAATGAGATTAATTATTTGTTTCAAAAAGTCGAAACATATAAACAAGCATTGTCAGGCTTCCAACTCAAGTTTGACTCTTTTAAGGAAAAAGCATCATCAGAATTGTCCAAGGCAAAAGCATTCATCAAAGAGTATTAGCAAGTAGTGGCCAACATCCTTCAAACAACTCCTTACCTCCAGATGCCAGTCATGCGAGCTTTTTAGCCAGTGACTACAAGACCAAGGGCAAGATGACATGGGTATTGGACAAATGGAGGGAGATCCACCAATAGATCCACCATATACCAAAGCAAGGCCTTATACTTTTACGGTCGTACCACTATTTCGAAGATCAGTCACCATCAAAGAGGAGAGTGGACAAAAGATATTGTTGAATATCTGATGTTAGGCCAGCCTAACGAATCTTTGTCCAAAGCTCAACAGAGGCGATTGATTTTAAAAGCACAACCTTATCAATTGATTGCTAGTCAATTGTATCGCCATGGAGCTAATGATATTCTAAGAAGATGTGTTTTACCACATGAAGTGTCTGATCTAGTCATGTTTTCTCATGATGGAATGGGAGGAGGACATTTTTCATCTGATATTACTCTTTGAAAAATTTTGCAATCAACACGTTGGTGGCCTACACTTTATAAAGATACAGAGAAGTATATTCAGTTTTGCGATGTTTGTCAACGTGGACGTCATCCTACAAAACAAAATTATGAACCTTTACATCCAAACCTAGCACAAGTATTGTTTGAAAAATGGGGACTTGATTACGTTGGTCATATACATCTTGTTGCAAGAGGTACTCAAGCTAGATACATTATCATAGCGACAAATGATATGACCAAATGGATTGAAGCACGAGGACTTCGTGTAGCTGATGTGAAATTTATTGCAAAAATTTTGTATGAGAATATTATTGTTTGATTTGGTTGTCTTGTTGAGATCGTCAATGATCGGGGAACGTATTTTTTCAATGAAACGATAAAGTGTCTATTGGAGATATTTTTTATAACATATATTTTATTGCATTTGCAACAAACTGGAATAAGGAGGGATTACTCATGAGTGATAGATAAATTCTAAACCAGGATTCTTTCACCTTTGAAAAATTGTCTAGTGTACCGCCTACTAGGATGGCTTCTTGCTAAATAAGAGTCTTTGTAATTTTTTGGATCTCCTCAAGAGTTTTCTAGCAAGGCATGCTAGGTCATTTCAAGTTAGTGGAGACTTGGCTTGCTTTTCTTTTGTCCCTTTGAGGATGGTTGGAGTAAATCCATATGTAATAAAAGGTGCATGTACAATCTTAACATGGTAGTTGAGATCCTGGTTGTGGGCATGCCCACTTGAGTTCAATACCCTACTCCAACACATGAGGATGCACAGGCCTATAGCTCTCATTGTTGTTGCAAGGTTGTGGTTTGAAGTCCCCCATCGAAGATTGTTGTTTTATGCCCTTAGGGTTAAACATTCTTCCTTTGAGGTCAAAGAGTATAGTTACCTGACAAAATTTTCAACAAGTTCACACATGTGGGGAATGATCCTCAAGTGTGAATGATCTTATTAAGCTTTATGATTAGCACACAAACTGATTCTAGATTGAATATCAAGATCTAGTACAAAATTTAATGGCTTAATCACAATCTAGCATGCTAAGAATCAAAGAAGGATAGCTTTGATAAACAAGAGAGAGAAAGTACAAGAATTTATTGCATGAGCATAAACCTCAACTCGAGCTAGAGAGAGAAATAGAGAGCAATATTCAAGCAAATGATAGTGTAGATTCAAAATGGCATGAAATAGCTTCAAATCTTGGTTCTTCATCAAAGATTATGAGAATGTCTACACATATTTATGGAGTTTGAGGTAGCTCGAGGTAGACCCACATCCATCCAACTTCCATCCACATCTAAAAGTGAAAACTAGAGTATTAGTGACATTTGTCACTTCTCATGCATGCATTTCTACCTACTTTTACTAAGTGTCATTTTTTCAACTAGAATTGTACAAATCATCATGCATGTGTCCATTTCACTTTGTGCATGCCTTGCATGTCACTATGGATCACTTACAACCATTGTATGTGATATGCCACGAGTTTCTACAAGCATATTAATAACATTTCTAAGTCTATAATCTATATGCAAGTTGTATACTACCAACTAGACTTGAGAAACCCATATAGCTCGAGTTTCTCCTAGGCCAAATTTGGCATTTACATTATCAAACAACAAACTTTCATAGAAAAAACTTTGTGACAAGCCTAAAGTCAAGATAGATGATTTTTCATTTTCAACATTACCTACCCTTTAGGGATGAAGAATGTTGATGCTTATCCTTCGAGACCGAAGATTATTCTTGCTTGCGCTTCAAGGCTATTGTACTAGGATCTATGTCTATGATGCATAATTTGTAATTATTGTTCATATTTCGCCGGTACAAGATAACTTGATTCATTGCAAAAGGAAGATAATATATTGGCTCATGCATTACACATGCATGTGAATGATAGTCATGGAGAACCTTCAATAGTGGTTAAGTTTATTTGAGAAAACACATAATCTATGGGCAATTGTGGAGAATGATGCCCAAAAAAATAAGCCTAAGAAGGAGTCTGAACTTTGCATGTATTGGGGAATGTATTTTCTAGTGAACTTTCCACTAGTTAAAAGGATGATGAATCTATTGCAAACATGTTCTTTTGAATCATGAATGAAGATTTGTTACGCTCAATGGAAAGGTCATTGGAAAATACTTTCCCAAACGTGAATTCTAGGTTGGCATTGCCTTTTACGACTGAAATGCATTTCACGAGCCATAGTATTTGAGCCTCTTTTTGTTTTGTTTTGTTTTATTGTTTTTCTAACATAATCTCTTTTTTGAATTTTTTCATGAACTTCTTATGAGCCATACAATATTTGTGAAGCTTCAATTGGCATTGCCATCATTGCGATTCACCACATCTTTGTTAGGCCCACAACTAAAAATCATAAAGAATATCAATTCCCACACAATAGGTTGGCAACCAAAAAGTTCAATTCTAGAATCTAATGCACCTTGTAAATAGAAAGAAATAAATGTTTAGACTAAAGTGCCTAAGACAACAAGAGTCTCTCCTTCTCCATTCTCCATCAACTGAGTGCCCCAACATTAGTGAAATACCTACCCATTACAAAAATAGATGTCAATAATCAGATATGCAACATCAAGCATTCACCATAAACAATCACCAAGTAAGGAGGCGGAAGACGAACACGCAATATCACTCTATCACCCCACACTTCATTCTGAATGTAAAATGTACACATAAACCCTGAACCCTGATAGAGAGAGAGAAAACTTAGGAGTAGACTAGTAGACTAGCCTATGGCTAGTTACAGTTGGTAATAGCTATCAATAATTCAATACCAAGACAATAATGCATCAGCCCTAAATCGCTCATCTCAAAGGTATTGGAAAGGTATGATTTGATTTCATCAATTAAGCCCATATTACTTCCTGTAATAAGCAAATCATTGACATAGAAAACAATGAACACTATATCTGAGTTTTGCCTAAGAATGTAAAGATTAGGATCAACCTCACTCTTTACCATTCTCCTTCGCTTGAAGTGTTCATCAATGCAAGAGTACCATGCTCGTGGTGCTTGCTTCAATCCATATATGGCTTTGTTGAGTTTACAAACCAAATGATCTCTCCCTAGCTCAACAAACCCTTGAGGTTGCTCTAAATATACCTCTTCATCCAATACTCCATTAAGAAAAGCAGATTTGACGTCCATTTGCTGGATTTTCCAACCATAGAAAGCAGAAATTGCAATGATATAACGAATAGTTACCATTTTGGCTGCAGGTGCGCAGGTCTCCTCAAAGTTTATACCTTCATGTGCTCAAAACCTCTTGCAACTAGTCGTGCTTTGTACTTGTTGAATCCGCTCCATACTTTGTCTTGTAGATCCACTTACATGTGATAGGCGTCTTGCCATCACGTAACTCAACCAAGTCCCACGTTTTGTTCTTCGATATAGCCTCCATTTTTGTTTCCATAGCTGCATGACACTCCTTGTGTCCCTTTGCTTCGTTGAAAGTTTTAGGTTCTTGAGCCGTTAAGATGGATCCCATTAGGGCTAGATTCATCTCTAGTCAAGCGGGAGGTTTTCAATTTCTGCTTGATCTCCTAAGCTCTCCTTGCTCACTTGATTCGGGAGTATCTCCCTTATTAGCATCACCTGTTACTGACAAGTACCACTTAGGCACTCTCCTAGGAGTCTCATTATTAACCATGTCTTTTTCCATTGGCTCTTCCATATTGACACCAACTTCTTTCTTCACCTGTACTTTGGCTTTATCATCAAATAAATCAATTGGCAATTTAATTTGGTCATTTTGATCCATCTCATCAAAAGTAGCATCTCTGGAAATCACGATCTTTTGTGCATCTGTGTCATACATCCTGTATGCCTTGGCTCTTTCATCATATTTAAGGAAAATACTCTTAACAGCTTTTGCATCTAGCTTCTTTCATTTTGCATCAGGCACATGAACGTAAACATCACAACCAAATACTCGTAAATGAGAAACATTAGGTTTCTTGCCAATAAAAGTTTCGTAAGGTGTCTTACCCTCCACAGACTTCGTAGGACACCGATTCAAGATATGAGTAGCTATGTTGCATGCTTCTGCCCAAAAGGCATTTGGCAAACCCTTGCTCTTAAGAATTGTCGTAGCCATCTCCACAATGGATCTATTTTTTCGTTCTGCAACTCCGTTCTGTTGTGGTGAATAGGGTGTAGTGGTTTGTCTCTTGATCCCCTGATCCTTGCAAAAATTTATAATCTCTATTGAAAAAAATCCTCACCGCCACCATTTGATCTGAGAGTCTTAATATAACAACCTGTTTGTTTTTCAACTAGAGCCTTGAACTCTCTAAACTTGGCAAAAGCATCAAATTTTTTGCTTATGAAATAAATCCAGATATGTCTATTATAGTCATCAATGAATGTGATGAAATAGTAACAACCACTAATGGAACTAGTTTGTATTGGTCCACACAGATCACTATGAACAAGATCAAGAATGCCATTGGCTCTTCTTGTTCCATCTTTGGAAAATCTCTCTCTATGCTGTTTTCCCAAAATGCAACCCTCACAAATTTTTCCTTCAAAAGAGATATCAGGCAATCCAACAACTAGATTACCTCTTTTGAGGATTTGCAAGCTTTGAGCACTAATATGACCAAACCTTTGATGCTAAAGGTCACTTCGATTATCAACAGTGCTTACCATAGCTTGAGTAAAAGATCTCGCATTCAATTTGTAGAGTCGATTCCCGTTGACTCTAGCTCCTGTAGCAATCACTTTGTAGTGATTCTTGATGTCTTTGACAAGACATTTGTCGTTGTCAAACTCAACCTTGAGTTGTTGATCAGCCATCATCCCAACAGATAGTAGATTGTTAGCTAAACCAGGTGCATATTGCACATTGCTTATCCGCTTTACCTTCCCACTGGCTAACTTCACTAGCACCACTCCAACTCCATCAACAGATAGCAATTTGACATCGGCTTGTCCAACTTCATCACCATTGTGAGTTTCCTTGAGCTTTGAAAACCACTCTTTCCTTGAAGTCATGTGTTTGGATGCACCACTATCAATGTACCAGGTATCCTTGGTTTCATCACTTGTCATTTATATTGTAATGAGCAATTTTGAGCTCTCACCTGTATCATCTTCATATTGATCATCATCGTATTTATGTTGATCAGTATAATTGTCTTCATAATAATAATCATCAAATTGATGTTGATTGCCCTTTTTCTTCTCTTTGTTCCATCTCCTTCTGTTTCTTGAAGCATTCACACTCCCAGTGGCCAGGTTTGTTGCAATACCTACAATTTTTAGGTTTATTTTGCCTGGAATAGCCGCGTCCTTAATTCCAATTTCCTCGATTTGGGCCATCATTGGATTGTCCTTGAAATTGTTGGACTGGTCCACAATATGAGTTTCCACCTTTTGATTGGTGTCTTCCATGACCAAATCTACCACCATGTCCTCTGAATGCAAGAGCTTGATCAAATCCCCTGTTGCGATGACTCAAGGTCTCTTGACATTGTTCTTCCTGCAAAAGCAATCCACCTAACTCTTCATAGGTTGGAAGATTTTCCCGTGTGGCTATACTTGTCACAAACATCTGATGTGACTCACTCAAACTATTCAATGTCAATGCACTATTTCACAATCCTGTACTTGCTCTCCACCTACTGCTAATTGGTCACGAATCTCTTTGATCTTCAATAGGTGATCAGCAATAGTTGCACCATCATCCATCCGCAATGTGTGCAGCTTCGTCTTCAGGAATAGCACTCGAGATGTGTTTGTCGTCTCAAACAATGCCTTCAACGTATCCCATGTTTCTTTTGGTCCTTCTGAATCCGAAATGTAGGGAATAATTGCATCTCTAACTGATAAGTTGATGACATTTTGTGCTTTCCATTTTCTCCTATCAAATGTCCGCTGATCTTCTTCTATCACTGATCTTTTCTCTTCGCCTGTCACGATCTCCCATAGCTCCTTTTCCATCAAAATGTTCTTCAGTTTGAATTTCCAAACAACATAGTTGCCGGCTCCTTCCAATTTGCTTGACTCATTGAGGACACTCTCGCTTAGAGTTGCCATTATTGAACATATGAGTCCGGATCAAGTAATTTATCACACCACAGCACTGTATATTTTTCTGGTTATACACCTGATATCAAAATGGAGCGCGGAAGTACGACTGCTAAGGATCCTCTTTAACTTGTGCGCGTGGATCCGATATTGGAGCATGCAATAACGGACTGGAGCGCGGATGTACAACTGCTCGGAATTCCCTTTAGCTCGTGCACTTGAATCCGATATCGGTATGGACAATATTGGACTGGAGCGCGGATGTACGACTGCTCAGGTTTATCTTCGCTAGCGCGCTTGGATCCAATATTGGTACGGGTATAAAAAAGAGAGAATATAAGAACTTTCAGAGGGAATATTCTAGATTCCCTACTTCGGCGCGGCGGCTACGCCTCCTCCTCTTTGCTTAGATTTCGAAACGAGTGATTGTTCAATTAGACAAATATCAGTAATGTGAAAGGTATGAAGCCTCAAAGCTCTGAATGACAGTACTAGACACTGTCTGGTGTGATTTGCAGTACCCCAAACAAACAAATGAGAGATTTCTTGGCACAACTCTCTGACAAATGACACTTTTCACAAAGACTAAAAAAAATATTGTAAAACTTTTTCCACTCAATATATTTTCAATTTGTCTGATGCTGTCCTAGCCTTTATGATGCCTCCAAGACTGTGTCTTCGTTTCCCACTAATAATTGTGAGCCCCAAAACCTGCAAAATATATCAAGAAGGATTTCTTCCAGCTGTTTTTGTCTCTCCAAGCTTTCTCACTTTGTTGCGGAGCCTGTGACAAGCTGTATCCACTAATTAGGCACGCATGACTATCATACCTCTGATACCATGTCAATAATCAGATATGCAACATCAAGCATTCACCATAAGCAATCACCAAGTAAGGAGGCGGAAGATGAACACACAATATCACTCTATCACCCCACACTTCATACTGAATGTAAAATGTACATATAGATCCTGAACACTGATAGAGAGAGAGAAAACTTAGGAGTAGACTACTAGACTAGCCTACGACTAGTTACAGCTGGTAATAGCTATCAATAATAAAGTGCATCGTGAACAGTAACTAAGAAGTGTAACAATAAAGTCTATCATTGATTTCTAACAAAAGAGGCATAAGATTATTTGTGTGCCAAAGATTGCACTCATTTATAGACAAAAAGAATCTTTCATAATTAATAAGGAAAAGTGAAACCACCCAACATGCTTTTTCTTATAAGGATGATAAGGATATAAGGAGTTCTCTAATGGATCTATATTAAATGTAAGGCGAGAAGCACCAAGAAAAAGTGAGCTCTTTAGATCTTTCTCTTAGCTTAGTCGAAGATTCTTAATCTTTTTCCTAGATACATTTTGTCGTGGAATGTATTATAGGCTTAATGTTCTAATAAGAGGCAAGAACTAGCTTTAATGCTTGTTTAACTTTCTAGGGTCAATTGCATCATCTATTTTCAAGAGACAAAAACTCAAGATTACAACCAGAGATGTGCCTTCAACAAGCTTGCACCGACATTCATCTAGTTAGCATCACTTACAAAGTGCACAAAGCGTGGATTCATTTCCTTTATTTCCATTAGTTGGAAAATCACTTATGCTTTATTTGATCCCATAGGTTAAGATAACAAACCTAGACTCTAATTTATTTATTCCCAGTCCTTTTCCACCTTATTTTGGATGATGTAGAACCAACATTTGGTGCTTCTTTATTAGTCATTTCAAATGAGAATTTGTTACTTCTAAGCGAATGCAATAAGTATCTTGTAGAAGGTGACTTTTCGTAATCTATTTCTTCACGTGTGTATCGAAATTGTCATCCTTCTCAAAAACATCTCTCCATCAATAAGCTTGTACTCTCTTTTATAGTTTTTGATTTAACACTTGGAAAATTGTCAATATGGGCCTATTTTTGCTTTGCAAACTCGATGGACTCTATGCCACTAGAATTTTTGTTTGAATAAGAACATAAAAAGTTCATATTGGGCACTTCACTTCACTCTCCAACCACTTCCACATTGTTCTCAAATTTACATTTCCCAACATCTCCAAACACAAGAGAACAGGTAATTGGTCACCAAAGCCATCAAACCGAGAATGTAGATGGGCGAGTTCTTGTAGGACTATATAGTTTCCATGGGTTTGTGCATGATGCCATGCATGCCCAAGGTCCATCCTATAGATAGCACAAGTTCCTATTGATTTTCTCTCTCCATGCATATAAGTGTCACATACCATGCATTGCTTCACATGTCACTGTGTGAATGCCTTGGTCTTCTCAAGGTTATTAGTCATGAAACTGGCCTTGAATTGGGATTCATTCTAGGTGGAACTAATAGCTCGAACACTGGAGTACAGTGTATCCACATTTCTATTATTTTGTCTTTGTTTTAGTAACTCGTATACACATTATGATCCTTGTTCTTATTTGTTTTCGTTTTAAGTTTTGTTTTTATTTTTTTTAATTAGATTTGATTTATAACTTTTATTTTTGAATCTCATTTTATTTAAATTATTATTATTATTATTATTATTTTCTTCTTACTGATTGTCTTTTGCTTTTTAGTCAAGACTGGGTCTACCCAAGAGAATCCGGATTCTTTCGAAACCTAGTTAGCAACTTATGCTTGGGTATTGATGAGACATAAGCAATGCTATTTGGCTAAGATTTTTTGTTTATTGAATTTTTTATTGTTGTTTTGACTTAGATCCTTTGACTTTTTGAGTTGCTCATATATTGTGTCTAAGGTTTACCTTATGACATAACTGACTTCTCTATATAAATTTGTGAAATTGGATATATTCTAATTTCATAAATAGATATTTTTCTGTCACTTTAGCGGACATGCAAATAGTTAATGAATTTTCATCCAAGTAGTGGCCAGCTGTATGTCCTTATTTGCATATCTTGAGAGGGTGCGCATGCCCCTACAACTAATCTAAATTTTACTAATCAAAAGTAACTTCTCTTATTCGATGTCATGTCGGTAAGGTTTTTGTTGTTTCATAATAATTTTATGGCTTGTTTTTTTTTGGGTATTACTTATTAAGGGTAATCACTTGCTTTTGGCTTTTTTAGATATTCTCCTTTCCTCTTCCTAGTTCTAATTTTAAAAAGTGATTGAAGTTTGTTTGAGTTTGTGATTTATTACCTTTAAGAAGTTGTGTTGTTCCTTCATCTTTTTCCTGGTTCTCTTCTAAGTCTCCACTTTTTATGTTTAAAGTCTAATTTATAAAATTGTTTTTACTTAAGGTTAATTGATGCTCTACTTCCTTTCTTTTCAACTTTCAATTTTCTTCTCTCCTTTAGTATTCAATAAAAATTCCTTCATGTATAGCTGTAGTAAAGTTTTTCTTGGTTGCGCTTCATTAGATAAATATTTCAATTTTCCTTAATGTTAAGGTTTAGGTTCTTGTTCTTGATGGTATCAAAGTTATAAAGTAAGTTTTATGCTTATTCTTGCCTCTTGTAAAGAATTTTGTACATTTGGCTCTTTGGTCATCCTTGTAATTTACCACCAAGAGTCACTTATGCAATTTCTATGAAACCTTTTCCGAACAAATTTCATGTGATTGACTCTCTCATGGTCCAATTAACTTTGTCTCACCATGTTAGAGTCTGAACCATAATCACATGAAGTTTCTTTTCTTTGGGTCCTTTTAGGATCAAGGGCTTTTTGGTTAGTTTCGTGAAAGACTTTCGGTGTGAGAGGAAGTCAAGTAGTGTTACTTCAAGAAGTCGCGGGCACTTGATTGCATGCTATTGTCAGTGATCTTTTGAGTGTAACAGAGGGACCTATTTAGGTACCTCACCGCTTTACATTAAACAAACGAGGGGTGTGGTCAACACTAATTTTGACCTCAAACCAATAGCCTTCAGGAGGGCCTGGTCTTAAACAATTGTCTGACTAATCAAAATATAATCTTTGGCTCTTCTACTATCGACACTTCAGAGGTTTGCTCTTCCATCCCTTTACCTCTTTGTTTTGCTAGAGAAATGGTACAAATCATAGAGAAAGGTTTAACTTTTTGTCTAGATGTAATTTGAATAAACTTTAGAATTTTGGAGAAGGTCCTATTAAATGGTCTGTTTTTAAGTCTCTGCTTGTTAGTACTCATTATACAAATAACCATATTAGAATTTTGAATCGCCTTAGACGTCTTAGAGAAAAACGTGTGCATTCCTCTAGGCCTCTTAGCCCAATCCATACCACCCTAGTAATCTATGTCATTTATAACATACGAAGTAGTAGTATGGTATATGTTGGCCAAACTTTTCGGTCTGCTTTTGTACGTTTTCAAGATTTGAGTCTTTTCGGATCTTTCCTATTAAGCACATTGCTAGAAATTTTCTAATTCAAAAGAGTTTTTCAAGGTAGCATGGCTTCGTAAACTTATTTGGATGAGAACTCTGAAGAAACAAAATGTTTCCAACTACAAAGCCTTGTTAGCTTTCAGCCCTCAACCTGACAAAGATGTTCCCGAACTCGAAAATCTGGAGACACAAAACACGAAGAGTTTCGCAAACACGAAAGTCAAAGGAGACGAAGACGAATGATTCGCGAACCTCAAAGTCAAAGGAGACAAAGACGAATGGTTCGTGAACACGAAAGATCCACGAACGAGATTCCTTTGCGGTCCAGTACGAGAGAAAGGCATACGAGCAAAACGAAACCCGTTTTGCCCACACGCTCCAAAGAGTATCAGCTAAGATCACGCAAGTACCCAGACGTACAGATATCTGATCTGACGGTATGATATCAGCAGATACATTCTAGGTCGGGGCTAATTTGCCACTCTTGTAATTCCCTAATTAGTTGTAGATGTTTAATTACTCTAATCTTAGATTTACATAGGGCGACCATACTTACTGGATGATACTTGACATATAGATCAACAGAATACACATATAGTGTAACGTAATAGTCTGATGCTAGTAAGCAATCAAGACGAAAAATACAGAATACTTGTCCGCCTGCGTGCGAAGACAATTCTGTCTAGGATCAGAATATCCAACTATCCGCTAATAAAAGCGAGACGATTACTCGTGAGAGAACCGCGTTTCTCTCACGCCAATTCACTATGTGGATATGCACGTAGGGGGGGAGGACTGTAGGAGTGATTCAGCTGGCAGTGTCCAACGATCGCATCTGAACTCCATCCGAGACAAAGAGAGTCATGCTTGATTCGCCTTCGCAAAAGTTTCGCGAATCCGACGAATTCATCAGTCATCATTCTTAACAGTGGTATCAGAACAAGTCATCATATCAAACTCTGACATAGCCGAGAAGTTATCAGATCCAGGAGGCCAAGCATTCAGACAATCAACCATCAACAAGGAAACAGACTTCAAGAAACAATGGCTTCAGTCAGCAGCATGCAGAGCAAGATCTGCACAATACTTGATTCTTCAAGATCTAACTTTCTAGCCTGGAAAGTTAAGACATCTTTGATTCTCAAGGGCGAAGGACTCTTCCCCTGGGTGGATGGCACAGAAGAAATGCCTACAACAATAGGCAAGGAGCTACGCAAATGGAGGGAGAAAAATGACAAGGTAGTAGTCTTGCTATCATCTTCCATCGAAGATAACCTCACATTTGACCTGGCTACACTCTCCAAGGCTAAGGAGATATGGGATGCATTGCCCACCAGATTTCAGACGAAATCAAGAAGTCAGATCACGATGCTGGAAGATCAGTTGACGAATTTGCAGTGGGATGGAAAAGACCTCACCACTTTCGTAAGAAAGATGAAAGATCTGTTTCTGTCACTACATAACTCTAGAACAGAGAACGCTGTGTCATCTGAAAAGCAGCTCATGTACCTGTTGAGAGCCATACCTAGATCATTCCAGATGACAAGAACCTTGCTCGCGAAAGATCCCGCCATGAACCTCGAAAAGGCGGTTGTCGAGATTCGAGAGGAAGTCGAGGCCAGAGAACATCTGGATCACAAAGATGGTTCTGATCAGGCCCTCTACGGCAACAAAGAAAAATCAAAGAAGCAATTTAAGCCTAAGAGGGAGTCCAATCAGAGGCAGGATCGTGACCAGCAAGCAGAGGGAACAAGCAAAGGCAATCGGAAGACCAAAGGGAGGTCGAAACAACAAGGTGCAGACAAGAAGACTTGTTTGAGATGCAGAAGAGACGGGCATGCAGTAGATACCTGCTGGCTCAATCCCAAGTTTGAGTGTATCCATTGCCACAGGAAGGGTCACTTAGCCATGGATTGCCGCCAGAACCCAAGGAACAAATCAGCATAGAACAGACAGGAGAACAACAATAGTTCATCCTATGTCGAGGAGCCCGAGAGCTCGAAGATGGGCAAAGAAAGAACGAACAAATTTTGTTTGACCGCCTACATCTGTGAAGATGTGTGTGTAGCATCAACGTCTGACACACATGAGGTGATCCTAGATTCAGGAGCCACCTCGCACTTCGTGACATCAAGACGAATAATGTCTGATTTCAGAAGTGCAGATCCTTCAAGATTCATAGTTCTTGGAGATTGATCTAAACATCAAGTGAACAACATTGGTTCACTATGGCTCAACACCAACGATAGAGACAGACGACTCAAAGACGTTCTGTTCGTGCCTACTTTGCAACAAGACTTGCTCTCTATAGCAAGAATAACAGATGCAGGGATGCGTGTGATGTTTTCTGATGACGCATGCAACGTGATTGATGCCAATACCAATACTCTCATTGCTTAAGAAGTAAAGGGAACCTATATCATCTGAAGGTATGCCTACCTGCAAATCAGGTGCATCAGAATCATGGCGACTCGCCAGACACTCTGTGGCACAGAAGACTCTGCCACATGACCTCAATGGCACTTTACCAGGCAAGCCATCATGGAGCGATAACAGGGGTCACCATCTCGAATGCAACCACTTTGACCACTTGTGATGCATGTTTGAAAGACAAGATGTCACGCACACCATTCATCAAAGACTCCTACAAAACGACAAAGATTTTGGAGCTAGTGCACTCTAACATCTGCGGACCATTCAACGTGATCTCAATAGGAGGTTCAAAGTATTACATAACCTTCATTGATGATTACAGCAAATTTGCCAGAGTGTACTTTATTCAGAATAAATCTGAAGCGCTTGATAAATTCATAGAATATGTGAAGGGCAGAAAGATGCACAGACATCAAAGTGAAGCAGATCAAAACAGATCGAGGTGGCGAATATATCTCGAATCGCTTCACTGACTTATGCAATGATCGTGGCATCATTAACAGAAGAACTGCAGCCTACACACCACAGCACAATGGTGTTGGTGAACGAAAGAACATGACCCTAATGGAAGTAGCCAGATGCATGATGGCCTACTCGAAGGCTCCAAGGGCATTGTGGGCTGCATACATCCAGAACAGGATGGGTAAGTCTGGTGTTCCTCACACGACACCACATGAGATATGGTGGTGTAGAAAGCCCAACCTGTCTCACATCAGAATCTTTGGTTGTGCGGCATATGCACATATTCTTGATAAGTCTCGAAAGAAGCTTGATGAGAAAGCCAAACAGGGATTTCTGGTAGGTTATGACAACAATTCGTCATACTACAGAATCTACATGCCAGACACGAACACTGTGAAAACAGTGAGAGATGTCAAATTCGATGAGAGCGGGACAATGGCTAATGACAATGCTGTTAGCTACGAAGTTCTAGAGAGACAATACTATGACTTGCCGCCAGTGATAGAAGGAGCAGCTGACGAACACGAAAATGAAGATTTTTGAGTCATCTCCCATTCGAGTGACGATTCTGACAAAGAAAGATTCGAGAGGCAACCTGCCACCGTAGTTCCTGTAAACCAAGATGGTTTTGGACCAAGCAGAGCAGACAAGGGCAAAGGCATAGCTGTTCCAGGAAGACCTCCTAGAAGGTCGACAAGACCACGAAGAGCGCCATCAAGATATGTGCCAGGCAGCTCAGCTTCCACATCAGAAGAGTTCTACGGGTTCAGTGGCGAACCACAGACTTTCGAGGAGGCGATTGAAGGTCCAGGACAGATGGATCCAAGCCATGAACGAAGAGATGGAGTCCATGAGGAAGAACCATGTATGGATGTTGGAGCCATCACCACATAAGCGCAAGATTGTCAAATGCAAATGGGTTTTCAAACTCAAATATATACCAGATGGGAACATCGCAAGACTGGTAGTGAAGGGTTTCTCTCAGAGATATGGTGTTGACTACTCTGAAACCTTCTCTCTTGTCGTCAAACATTCGTCCCTACGTCTATTATTTGCATATGCAGCAGCTTGTGACCTCAGGATCCACATCGTGGATGAGAAAACAGCCTTCTTGCATGGCGAATTAGACGAAGAGGTCTACATGGATCAACCCCCAGGATATGTCTCAAATTCAATTCCTGACTATGCATGCAGAATGCATAGAAGCATCTGCGGTCTGAAACAATAAGCCTGACAGTGGTACAAGAAGAAAGATCAAGCCCTGAAATCATTAGGATTCAAGTGTCTGTTGGTTGATTCCAATGTATATGTCAGAGTTACAGATGGGTAGATCATCATTGTGGCTGTGTATGTGGACGGCACTCTGATACTTTGCAGGAGTGAGCAGCTAATAACTGAAGTAAAGGCAGACATCTCAAAACATTTTGAGATAGTGGATCTAGGAGAAGCTAGGTGTTACCTAGGCTTACAAATTGAAAGGGACTATGAGGGAGGTAAGTTATATCTTCAGCAGTCCAGATACACCCATAAGATCCTAGAGGACTTTGGGATGCTGAACTGCAAAGGAGCAAACACTCCAATGCTCGTAGGGATGGTGCTGACGAATGATGACTGTCCAAAGACTGAGGACGAGAGAGAACAGATGCAGCTCACACCTTATAGGAAGCTGATAGGATCATTGATGTATCTTGCTGACAATATATGTCCTGATATTGCTTATGCAATATTCAGGATGAGCCAATTTTGCACGAATCCAGGCTCGACACATTGGAAGATTGCAAAACAAATTTTGCAATATCTTCAATTAACGAGGGATTATGGCTTGTGTTATTGTTGTGGTGCAGGTTTCAGGATACTTTCCTACAGCGATGCTAGTTGGGCATATCTCAAGGACGACTGTAAAAGCGTCTCAGGAGGATGTACCATTAGCAGCAGCGAAGATGGCCAACAAAATAATTTGGCTACGGTAGTTCCTAGACGAATTGGGCGAAACAAGGAACGAGCCATGGTCTTGCAGATGGACAACACCTCTGCAATACACCTGATGAAAGATCCCATGTTCCATTCCAAAACGAAGCACATTGTGATCAAGTACCACTTGATCAGGATCTAATTGAAAAGAAGATGATGCAGACCACCTTCATAGGAACAAAAGACATAGTTGCTGACATCTTCACCAAAGCCCTAGACAAAGGACTCTTTGAGAGACAAAGGAGCAGTCTCGGGATTGTAAAGCTATCATGCTTTGAGAGGGAGCTGAAGAAACGAAATGTTTCCAACTACAAGGCCTTGTTAGCTTTCAGTCCTCAACGTGACGAAGATGTTCACAAACTCGAAAATCTGGAGACACGAAACACGAAGAGTTTCGCGAACACGAAAGTCAAAGGAGACGAAAACGAACAATTCGCGAACCTCAAAGTCAAAGGAGACAAAGATGAACGGTTCGCGAACATGAAAGATCCACGAACCTAAGAACCTGTTTTGGTTGCTCTATACTTTAGATAATATGTTTTGTCAAGATCTGGATATTTCACATTCTCATTTTTATCAACTTAAAACTCTTTTAAGTCGCTTTATAAAATCCATAGCTAATGTTAAAACTAAATGTTTTACCTCTAGTAAAGATCTACTCATCACAATTTTCACCTGATCTTGACAAAATTAGTTTGAGCTCTATTCTTAGAAAGCCTGAAGTTATGAATGCACTTCCTCCTTGTGTGAAGAAAATTTGGAATCATCCTATGGTTGCTTGGAAATATATTAAAACTATAGGACAAAAAGCCTTCAATTATGCTGATATTGGTCGGAATCTTTCAGAAAAGAAAAAGTTGTCTATCCTTAATAGCCCTTGTTCTTGTGGTGACTCCTTTTATTCGAAGTTTTGTGATCCTTCTTTAGGTCATATCGTTACTGCAGATACATCAATCCTTCCCTCATCGTTTTTGAAAGAGTACTTTTCTAAAGGCACTAAATTTTGTCCTCCTCTTTCAATAGATACTTGCTTGTTAAAATCTATAACTACGAGTATTAATAAGTTCATTTACCATATTGAAGAATCTTTTGGAGTCCATGGTTTGTTATCAGAATGGAAAACTAAAGTTCTAAATTATGTAACTTTGAGTTTGAAAAAAGTTTCATCTGTCCCATCTTCTAATATTGATACTTCATTTTCTAATGAGGAGGAAGTTCTTCTTCGTAAGTTTCATAGACGTTTTGTCATTAAATAGTTGATGCTGAAGATGTTTGTTCTTGGCTGCACTTTCTCTTGGATAACTTGCATATTTCTCTAGGTGATTTGCTTTTTCAACAAAGGATAGGTATTCCCATGGGTACTAATTGTGTTGTTCATCTAACTTTTATCTTTTCTCTTATGAATTTGAATATATGCAAAGATTAGTTTCTTGTGGTACTTGTCCCATCTTATTGCATAAATTAACTCATGTTAGAAGATATATTGATGACTTATTTGTTCTTGATCTTCCTAATTTTGGTAGTTTTGTATATAAAGACCCTAACGTTTTTGGTGGAGGAATCTATCCTAAAGACTCATGTGAACTTAATCGTACAACTAGTGATGATAAGTGCAATTTTTTAGACCTTTCTATAAGCCAGGGTAGGTCCGGTTTATTGGTTGATATTTTTGATAAAAAGTTGCAGCTAGAATGTAGTAACTTGAACATAATTTCTATGCCTCATATTTCTTCAAATATTTCAGATTCTATTAAATATGGAGTGATCACTTCTCAATTCTACATGTCTTCTCGTCTTTGTACTAGTAGAGATGCTTTTGTAGAAAGCAATCTAATCATTTTGTTACTCCATAAGGGTTACTCGTTTAAGAAAATCATGAGAGAAGTTCGAACTGTTTTAGACTCTTTTGGTTTTATCTTTGGTGTTTCAGCTTATGGTATGTTTAAGATGATTAATCATAGAATCCAGAAAAGTAGGGAGCTAAGGAGCCCGCTTTGTTTCTAGTATTTTGTCTTTGTTTTAGTAACTCATATACACATTATGATCCTTGTTCTTATTTATTTTCATTTTATGTTTTGTTTTTATTTTATTTTTAATTAGATTTAATCTATAACTTTTATTTTTGAATCTCATTTTATTTAAATTATTATTATTATTATTATTTTCTTCTTACTGATTGTCTTTTGATTCTTAGTCAACACTGGGTCTACCCAAGAGAATCCGGATTCTTTTGAAACCCAGTTAGCAACTTATGCTTGGGTACAGATGAGACATAAACAATGCTATTTGGCTAAGATTTAATGTTTATTGAATTTTTTATTGTTGTTTTGACTTGGATCTTTTTGAGTTGCTCATATATTGTGTCTAAGGTTTACCTTATGACATCACTGACTTCTCTATATAAATTTGTGAAATTGGATATATTCTAATTTCACAAATAGATATATATATCTACATCAAGATTATTCCAAATCCTTTGTACAGGATGTGGACGTAACACTTTCTCTCTCGACGCTACCCACATAAACACTGTTTTATAGAAGACCCTCATGCACTCACTTGAGGCAATCAACCTGGGGGGGTGGGGGGGGGTGGGGGTGGGGGGTGGTGTGCATGTCCCCCTCAAGACTTTCCCTAGCTAGAAAACCCAAGCATCAACAAAATCATGGCCGACTTTGTCATCAAATAATGGAAGCTAGTCAAACTAGATTTCCTAGAAATATTTCACATGCCCTTGACTCAAGGACCCTCCCATCCTATGTAAGTGAAGGGCTTGATGAAACGCTTAAAAAAAGAGATCTACCCCACTTTATTAGCCACTTCTTCCCACTCATGCTACTGAATACCACCTATAAAATCATTACCGACATAAATTTAGCTAATAGGTCTTCCAAACTCACTTCTACTACTCAATCTGACCTCATTAAAGGAAAAAGTTTGTTATTAAGGAATAATTGTTTTATGTTTGTCTTAATTGCTTCAAAGTCACAAAAGTTATTTACAACTGCGATTTCAACCATTCAGTTTAAAATTCCCACCCCATTCACTCTTTGAAACTACCCATCATGCAACATGGCATCTTATTTGAACTCTTATGAGCTCCTTATGGCATCTTCCTAACATACAGACAAACAAAAGATCGAATGTCTTATTGATGCCTTGATAATTCTTTGTCAAAACTTTGCTAATAGAGTTCCTATACACATTCTAACATGTCTAGAAGAAATGGATCAAAGTTATTGCCAAAATGCCCCAACCTAGGCTAATAACGTTTTCCTACTATTTTCTCACTCACTCACTCCCTCCTCAACTCCCTCCCTCCCTCACTCACTCCCTCACTCACTCCCTCCTCAACAAATGGCCTTCTCGCCTAGTCGAGAGGATGGAACTTACCCATATCTTCTTCCATTTCCGCTAGTAGTACTTATGGGACAAATGGGTCTCTCTCTCTCTCTCTCTCTCTCTCTCTCTCTCTCTCTCTCTCTCTCTCTCTCTCTCTCTCTCTCTCTCTCTCTCTCTCTCTCTCTCTCATTTTGGAGGCTCTAATCTCTCTCTCACGAGAGTTTAAAAAGTCGAGACTGCATAATATATAGTGTTATGCAGTGAGGCTTCTAGGAATGTAACATTTTGGCTAGTCCTTTGGGAATCCATTAGATGCAAATGATCACTCTTTGGCATGAATTTCATCCTACTTGGTGGTCATTCTTATATTAGTAGAAAAATATTTCTTGTGTGGATGCTGTGGAGAACCAACCTTTTGTATGTTCAGTGGATTGCAAGAAATCACTTGATCTTCATTGGACAACTTTAACATATCTGTCACTAGTTACCTAAAACATGCTAGTAGTCTTTCACTGTGACATGTGAAGGTCTCCATGCGAGTTATGCCACTTTGGGTTTTGTCTCGGAATGCATAACTAACTAGGTTATCATGGGATCAGCGATAAAGACACAACCTTTTTGTTCTTTTTCACACATGTATTACAACATCTAAAGCCCTTTCTACAAGGTGTATTTGGGGAATTCACTCCTTGCTTTTGCATACTTACATATTGCTATAGGACGATACTATAAACTATTCATACCTAGGAGGCAATTATTGGGGATGGCTTCCATAAGGAGGAGATTTATTATCTCTCTCTCTTTTGCTACACTAGAGTGTATAAAATTTCTTTCAATATTATCTTTAGAAACTATTTTTGAGTCATGAAATTCCTCTATTAGTATAACATACTTTTAAAATTTGTTAATTGTCATAAAATGTCTTCATATCTTAAAAAATCGTGCTAAATTTTTTTGAAAGAAAGCAAATGTCAACATAAACTAAATCTGACATAATCTTTCAAGCACACTATGAAGATTTTATGGACCCGAGTGTGAAATTCTTCAACAACCAATACCTTTGCAAGGAGGATTCTAAACTCTTCTAGAAAATGAAGTAAATGTCTTGATGTAGTAGGAATTTCCTTTTTTGTGTTTTGAAATTGTAGCCGAGCTACCTAGTGTAACAACTCAAATATTTGATGATGTAAATACAAGAATGTTAAGTTTATGTGTGTAACATCCTCATGCTCGACTTAAACATTCGATGATGTCACTAGAAATTTTTTAAGGTTATCTATGCAACATCCTCATGCTGAGGTAAGCAATAATAAGATCACGCCATAACCTGCCTCTTGGCCATACTAAATAAATAAAAGGAAAATTTGAGTGAATTTCGCAAAATTGCCCATTCTTGGGTAGAACTAGCTCAACTTGGACCCCATTCCACATTACAAAAAAATGAATTGACATGAAGGTGCTATTGTGGGCATAGCAGTTTTGAAGGGAGAAAACATGAACATCACATCCTGTGGTTGGCCATGAGAAGCCTGAATACATGCCATAGCAAAGGCTCAGAAAAAGCTAAATCTGAGCCGTCCATTTCCAACTGCTACATCAAATATCCTTCATCCGACTAATGGCTACCACCTTGTAGCACGCTTCGCCGCTCCCGCGGCTCAAACTACTACCAATGGTCGACAGCCTTCTCATGAAGGATACCTAGTACAATGCTTTGGAAGAATCATCAAAGTTCCTCAACCCGTTGATTGATTTCAAGTTGAAGTGATCAATCTCGCAATTAGCCAGAAGCAATTGTTTCAAATTAATACTAATGTACCAATCTTAAAAATCGAAATCGATGCAAGTTGAAGTTAAAGGTCGAAAAGGGAAAAGAAAAGTTCCATGTTAGAAAAATGCTAGGAAAATAGTCAGTTTACCCCAGAAAAAACAGCCATAGCATTGAAAAAGGTGGAGCATGGGCATGTGATATTTGAGGGCCCCTCCAAGGGGGGGGGGTTGGTGGAGAGCAGCAGCGTCGCAGTCACCTACCTGCCCAAAAAGGGTGAAGTGGACAAGTACGTGACCATAGACCCTTTTTACTTGGATTTATTACACGTGGCACAATGCCACGTGGTGCATTCTTAATATCAAACGTGGCAAAATCTGAACGGTTTTTGTATAATCCAACGGTGGTCAGGTACTGTCATTGGCGGCGGGTGGGCACCTTTATTCTCGCCCTTGAAATGTACCTTAAACTAAAGGAATGTACTTTATTTTAAGGACCATTCGATTTTATTGGAATCCGAATAATGAAGGAAGAAGTTACAAGGAAAGACGGTATGGCGACAGAGGAGGAGAAGGAGAGGAGGAGAAGCGAAAGAAGGGAAAGGAAGAGAGCTGAGACAGAGCTATGGTGACTGCAGACATGGCAGGATTGACATGAATTTTGCTCAGAGTTATGTTAGATCTGCAAAAAAGGATGTAGCACGGCTTTTTTTGCTTCAAAATCAAGTAAGAACACCTAATATCATCATCATTATATGATTGTGTTCGTAGTTTGTGTGATATTATGCCTTTTTTCTGTACTTCCATTGCTTCTTGGCTAAGGTTTGTGTGAGCTTTACAGCATCTAATTGTGTTTTACATGGCTTATGTTTTATTTTGCCCTTCTGTGTACTTGGATTACTGCTCCGGTAAGATTTGAGTGAGATTGGCATCGATGGTAAGATGATGGACTTTTTGCAGCGGCAAAGCTTTAATTTATCGGCCGGAGCTCTTGTTGTGCGTTTGATCATTACTATTATCTTGTTTTATGTACAGATTTGTATATTTTCTTGTTTTATGTACAGATTTGTATATTTTCTTGTTTTATGCACAGATTTGTCGAATGTAATAATATTTATATGTCACTTTGTAACATGGTGCTTAAGGCCAGTATGTGAACGGTAAAAGAATTTGGCCGAAAGAATCGATTGTACTAAGAAATAAAGTGTTATTGGGAGCTTTTTCAGGGGCGTGGAGGCTCGGGGCGTGCTTTTTCTTTACAAGTTAGGCAGCTTTAGTGAAAGCCTTAGGAGATGAGAATGCGGCTACGGATGGATTTAAGGATGATGATGATAAACTTGCTATCTGAAGACGAAGGAGGGAGAGTAGTGCAGATCCATAGAACGAACGCCTTCTAAACACGAAACATATCCAGTAAAATGATTACGAGATTATGTTGCAGGCAAGAAGCCCGCACGCTCGGGGTAAAGCGTTTTCTAGGTTGGTGCGTTAGTGATTGCACAGAGGGATGCGTCGTGTTACATATATCACCACTTGGCAGATCTCAAGGCAGTGAATAATAGATGGAGGGTTTAGATTCTTCTTCACCTCTAATATCAGGAGGCAAGAGTCACCCTAAGATCTTAAGCATGAAAAGCAGAGTGATAGTAGAGAACATTCTCTAGCTGGATATCCAGCAAGTATTTACGTCAACTTTTCTACGATTTCTGTAGCAAATAATGCATTATACCGTCATGGCCGTGGACATTCTAGAGGTCGCCTCCATTGTGTGGACTCATCCTTTTCTTGCAAGTGCTCTTGTCCTGCTTTTTACTACGCCACTCTTCCATTTGGTGCTTTTTTTCTCTCCCCTTCTGATTTCCACAGCGCTATGTGTGATCGCGCTCATAAGCATCGGTCCACAGATCGAGAAGATAAGAGAAGAAAGAGAGAGACAGTTTAAGCTTGTGGGCTTGAGCCTATCGGGTGCAGAAAGTGAGCGTCCTTTCAACAGGTATCTTATATTTCGACGAGGAAGACACCGTCCCCCACGAGGCCGGGGAAGAGGAGAGCGTTGGACTAATTGGGTGAGGGGAATTGAAATCCGTGGGCAATCTATTTGGCTTTCGGATAGCCAATTCATGACCGATATAGCGGAAGAGAATTTGAAGGCTGATTTTAGGGATGGTGAGGGAGGGATTGAGATGATAGAGGAAGATTTTTGCCCCAGCGGAGCACTGACCTTTGCAAGTGCTGAAGATAGTTTAGTGAACGTGAGCAATTTTCAAACTTTAATGCATTCATTTCATGCTCAAATTGCCGATCCCCTGGTTTTTGTCAACGACAAGAAGCCGATGCAAAGTCTTACTAAGAAGATCGAGCAAGTAGAGCTTGAGAAAGCTGTTGCGAGTTCAAATGAGTTTCAATTCCAAAATAATGATTCAATAGCATGTGGAAACCATCTGAGAAGCACAGAGCCAGAAGATCTGATGCCTTTGGAGGACAATGGTGTAGGGGACCATGAGGTGGTATTTGGCACAACAGAGAAGACTAGCAGAATGTTTCGTCAGGAGAGACTGTGTGAAGAGCTTGGAGGTCAAGTTCTGTTCCTGGAAGCTGATAGGCTTTATCCTACGCCATCTACAAGAAGTAAAGGCGATCTAACTGACATGATGGATTTCCAAAGGATTGCAAAAAATGTTGCACAGCCTGAGGTTTGCAGACCTTTTGGACAGGATTTAAAGAAAGCTTGCGAGAAGCAGAGCAAGCCAATTGTTAATCTGGAGCCATCAGGTCGAAACAAGCATCAGAAATTAGGCTTTTCAGAAACAGAAGAAGAAAATAAGCCTTCCATTTCAAGATGTGGATGCTTCAAGAAGCGAAGATTCCCTTACTTTTTCAAAACATCTCGGCAGAAGGATCAGAAATCCAGTGTTTGATCATTTTGAAAGAGTCAGCAAAATCAACTCCTGTATGAATACAGGATTTTCCTGCTTTTAAGATAGACAACAGATGCAGAAACTTCATATTCATTCTTTGGTGATATCGTAAGCAGGTCAATATAGTCAATCCCTAGCTTGATTTTCATTTACTGATCAATAATGCTCGTGACCCTCGAGCAAGTTTTAAGGGGGCATGTAGATGGTTTGCTTGAACGTATTAATGGGCACAAAAGGTGTCTCTGTAATTCTTATACAAAATTTTGTAGCTGCCTGTTGCTCTGATGGTAGCTTTTTGTTGATATATATGCTTAGCTCCAGGGCAGAATTTGGAGCAGCTATATCGCTCTATATCATGTGTGAAGTGACGTTCAGTTATCCTTGTAGTTGCTTTTGTCGTTATTTGAGCAGTAGAAATTTGTCTGCACCAAGTTATGTACATTAAGAACTTATAACACCATGAAGTTGTTCCATCTGGAGACTTATTTGCTTACTTCTGAAAATTTGCATCATTATCTGTTTCTCTCTGGTGGTTGTTTATCTGGATTAGACGCCTAATTTGGATAATCAATGTGACGTTTTGCTCTTTGCTTGGCATTTCCAGCATCAATGGTATAATATTTTTGTAGTTCAGGTAGGAATTTTCCCAATAAAGCCATCTCTCCAGTCTTCAAATTGAGGAATGATATTTTTTGCTCTTATTATGTATTCAGGTCACTTGGTTTTTTGGCTCTTGTACATCCGCCTACTCTTTACACAAGGTGGACCTCCCTTTGGTGGCATGAAAAGTTTTGCCACATTGGTATAAATGGCACTTGCTATGGGAGGCTCTCCTCGATACATGCCCTTATTTTTCAGTGTTCCACATTATTTCCTTATCGTATCCAAACAAGGCACTTGCAAATACCTCCATGGAGTGGTGGGTACTATGAGAAATCATCTGAGGGATATAGTAAGTACACAATAATTGATAGCCGGGTACCTTTCAGTTGACCTTGTGTAAGCTAACATCATGGCATATTTTAAGTGGTAAGTGGGAAACACTTGCTACTTCATTTTTTAGCCAAGAAATCAAAAGCATTATGTGCCATGATGCCCTGAGGCGCGGGCAGGGCATTATACCCATAATTGGTGGGGTAGGCAAAAAAATAGTATAAGAAAGTAGGCGTTGTTCATGTCGAGTGAAGTAGCGAGCCGAGTGGTCTTCAAGCCCTTGCCCTCATGCTAGCAAAGCCCCCCCTACTCCTGGGCTTTTCTCCTCACATAAGTGGTGGTGATAAGCGGTTTAAGGGCAAGAATATTTGTTGAAGGTATCATCATTTGATTCAATGCTACAGAAGGAAAATTTTATAAGAAACTACTTGGTCCTTCTACAAAAGGCATTAATATGTAAGACTTTTCAATGCATTTGTTGTAGTAGTGTATAACATTAAAGAGTGGTTGTTGTGTCCTTGAAGACTTAAGCTTGAACCACAGATGCTGAATAAAAAGCATACCTAGCAGCCTAGTCTCTCAATCTTATAAGGCTTGGTCAATAAGTAAATTTTTTATTGTGTGTACATATTGTGCATATTGAAGTTAGTGCTATCACATACCATCACCCAAAAAAAGCTATATGAGAATGACTATGTGACAAGATATGGCAATAAGTTTAATATGCATAGTATTAATATGTTTGTGTGTGTGTGTGTGTATAAGTTCTAAGTTATTTTGATTTCTCATGTTGTCTTTGATCTTTTCTGATTAACCATCGCTCAAGTGAATTTTTAAAGCCTCTGCAGTAGTAAAGCTCGAAGGTTCTGTTGGCGATTTTTTTTTACTTTAAGGTTAAGAAAATGGTCTTCCAGCAAGATGACATCCTTGCTCACAAATATTTTTCCTTGTAACATGGATATAAAGCTTATAAGCTTTATTAATATTTGAAGAACCAAGAAACACAGTTTTGATGCTAGAAATTACCTAGCCTTCTTTCTCATATCATTTGGAATATGCGCATAAGCAATACAACCAAAAACTTTAAGACTCTCGATATGTCTAATTGTTCAGACTTTTGGTTAATGCATCTATTTTGAATATATGCAATAGTCGCAACTGCTTTGGAGAGTGATGCATGGGCAAGCATGCTTGGCATATTCTACCAGAGTTTATTTTTTCCTTTCTACACTCCTCCATTCGAATGTGGGGAGTAACTAGTTGTCAATTGATGGATAATACCATTATTTTGAAATAGTCTTTGAACTCCTTGGAGATACATTCTCTCTCACCATCAATTCGAAGAAGCTTCTACTTCCTTCCAATTGCTGTTTCAGCCGAGCTGCTTTGAACATTTTGAAGAATTTAAATGATTTTGATTTTTGTTTCAAGAAATAGACTACACACCTTCTAGAATAATCATCTATGAAAGTAAGAAGGTACTTTGCTAATGTCAACTAGGCCTTTTGAAGTATCTACACGATGTAAGATATTTGACAGTTCTATGAAGGTCCCTCCCTATTAGAGCCAAATATAGAGGCACATCTTGCAAGGTTGTTAGCCTAGGCCATAAAGATGAGGAAACTATCACTTATCTCTTCTATCACCAGAATTTAATGCTTTGGAAAAACATCTTTCAGATTCCATGTCAAGTTCGAGTCAGCTTCTCTTCACATGATGCTATCAAATGACATTATTGCAACACTGAAATGATATGGCAACCTAACGAGGGCCATCTTGTTGTGGAAAATATCGTTTACCAAAATTGTTCTCGAGTAGAATCCATGCAACACAATGATTAATGAAACCATTAGAATGGACAAACTTATCACTGTAACACAAAAACCAAGTAACATCAAGAAGATCTTTTCTCTTTGCTTGCTAGTCTAGTTTTGTTATTACTTGTTGCAATTTCTTATTTTAGGTTATGATTTATTTCTAGAGACTTCATAAGCTCATCCCTATTCTTACATTTGAGCCTTTGGACTCTATGTTACTCTTGTTTCAAATTATTACTTCAAGTAATTCTCTCGAGAAAAAAAATCCCTTCAAACTCCATGGTCATGTCTTATGTGCACTTATTTTAACAAGTATCACACTTCTTCCTAAAAGTTGTACCAAAAATGTTTTAATAGACTTTTTCATCATGAATTGGTCTTCCTATAGATCTTTCATGGTGGTTAAGATCATATTTAAACTTCGACCCTTGGTATTAGCAAAACTCTTTTTATGAGACATCCCTTTTTGGGTGCCTAGGCATATAAAGTCAAA
>MU834117.1:0-49425 GCA_029204225.1 Diphasiastrum complanatum | reverse complement strand
CAATGAGGAAACAAACTCCAAGAAGCAATGGCTTCAATCAGCAGTATGCAGAGCAAGATCTGCACTATACTTGATTCTTTAGGATCTAACTTTCTAGCCTGGAAATTAAGACATCTTTGATACTCAAGGGTGAAGGACTCTTCCCCTGGGTGGATGGCACAAAAGAAATGCCTACGACAACAGACAAGGAGCTACGCGAATGGAGGGAGAAAAAAAACAAGGCAGTAGCCTTGCTATCATCTTCCATTGAAGATAGTCTCACACTTGACCTGTTTACACTCTCCAAAGGTAAGGAGATGTGGGATGCATTACTCACCAGATTTCAGACAAAATCAGGTAGTCAGATCATGATGCTGGAAGATCAGCTGACGAATTTGCAGTGGGATGGAAAAGACCTCACCTCTTTCGTAAGAAACATGAAGTATGTTTCTGTCACTACATAACTCTGGAGTAGAGAACACTGTATCAGTTGAGAAGCAACTCACGTACTTGTTGAGAGCCTTACCCAGATCTTTCCAGATGACATGAACCCTGCTCGCGAAAGATCCTGCCATGAACCTCAAAAAGGCAATTGTCGAGATTCGAGAGGAAGTCGAGGCCAAAAAACATCTTGATCACAAAGATGGTTCTGACTAGGCCCTCTAAGGCAACAGAGAAAAATCCAAGAAACAATCCAAGCCTAAGAGGGAGTCGAATCAGAGGTAGGATCGTGACCAACAAGTAGAGGGGACAACAAGAGCAACTGGAAGACCAAAGGGAGGTCAAAATGACAAGATACAGACAATAAGACCTGCGTGAGACGTAGAAGAGACGGACATACAGTTGATACATGCTGGTTCAATCCCAAGATTGAGTGTATCCATTGCCACAAATAGGATCATACAGCCATGGATTGTCGCTAGAACCCAAGAAACAAGTCAACACAGAACAGACAGGAGAACAACAATAGTTCATCCTATGTCGAGGAGCCTGAGAGCTCGAAAATGGACGAAGAAAAAACGAATAGAAATTGTTTGACTGCCTACATCTGTGAGAATGTGTGTGCAACATCAACATCTGACACACACGAGGTGATCCTGGATTCAAGAGCCACCATTAGAGGAGTTTTGAGCTCCCAAAAGACCCTTTAAGAATTCGTGCAAGATGTAGATTATATTATTAATATTTATAGCACTAATATTTTTGACTTGCCATAACTTTTTATTCATAGCTCAAAAGTATGTCATCTAACATATCATTGGAAAGCCCTTGTTAAGCACTTTCTAATGCATTAAACTTTGCTAAATTTGGACTTACCAATAAAAAGTTATGCCATTTTTAGTGTGGAATCAAAATGTAGACTCAAAAAGTTACGTTACATAGATTTCAAATTTGAGTGTTTTGATTGGTCCATGTGTAAGAAAAAATTGAGAAAAAATATAAAAAGAATCTCTACAAAGGGTCTTTTTTGGATTTAGAACTCCTCTAATGCTCGCACTTCGTGACATCAAGACGAATCATGTCTGATTTCAGAAGTGCACATCCCTCAAGATTCATAGTTCTTGGAGATGGATCTAGACATCAAGTGAGCGATATTGGTTCCCTATGGCTCAACACCAATGGAAGAGACAAACGACTCAAAGATGTTCTGTTCGTGCCAACTCTACAGCAAGACTTGCTCTCTGTAGCAAGAATAGCAGATGCAGGGATGCATGTGACATTTTCTAACGAAACATGCAACGTGATTGACGCCAGTACTAGCACTCTCATAGCTCAAGGCAAAAGGAAAGACAACCTATATCATCTGAAGGTACACCTACCTGCATATTAGATGCATCAGACTTATGACGACTCGCCAGACACTCTGTGGCACAAAAGACTCTGCCACATGAACTCAATGACACTTTACCAGGCAAGCCATCATGGAGCGATAACATAGGTTAGCATCTCGAATGCAACCAGTTCGACCACCTGTGATGCATGTTTGAAAGACAAGATGTTGCACACTCCATTCGTCAAAGACTCCTATAGAACGACAAAGATTCTGGAGCTAGTGCACTCTGACATCTGCGGACCATTCAACGTGATCTCAGTAGGAGGTTCAAAATATTATATAGCCTTCATTGATGATTATAGCAAGTTTGTCAGAGTGTACTTTATTCAGAATAAATTTGAAGTGCTCGATAAATTCATAGAATATGTGAATTGGGCTGAGAGATGTACAGGAAGCAAGGTGAAACAGATCAGAACAGATCGAGGTGGCGAATATATCTCAAATCGCTTCATTGACTTCTGCAATAATCGTGGCATCCTTCACAGAAGAAATAGCCTACACATCGCAACACAATGGTGTTGCTGAACGAAAGAACAAGATCCTAATGGAAGCAGCCAGATGCATGATGGCCTACTCGAAAGCTCCAAAGGCACTGTGGGCTGAAGCAGTAGCTATAGCCGCATACATCCAAAATAGGACAGACAAGTCTGGTGTTCCTCACACGACACCACATGAGCTATGGTGGGGTAGAAAGCCCAACCAGTATCACGTCAGAATCTCTGGCTATGCAGCATATGCACATATTCCTGATAAGCTTTGAAAGAAGCTTGATGAGAAAGCCGAGCAGGGATTTCTGGTAGGTTATGACAACAATTCGTCATACCACAGAGTCTACATGCCAGACACGAACACTGTGAATACAGTGAGGGATGTCAAATTCGATGAGAGTAGGACTATACCCAACGAAGATCCTGTTAGCTACAAAGTTTTGGAGAGACAGTACTATGACCTACTGCCAGTGATAGAGGGAGAAGCAGACGAACACGAAAACGAAGATTTTTGTGTCGTCTGCCATTCGAGCGACGAATCAGATTCGAGAGGCAACCTACCATCGCAATTTCTGTAAACCAAGATGGTTCCGGACTGAGCAGAGAAGACAATGACAAAGGCATAGCTGTTCCAGGAGGATCTCCCAGAAGGTTACCAAGACCACGAAGAGTGCCAACAAGATATGTGTCAGGTAGCTTGGCTTCCACATCAGAAGAATTCTGTGGGTTCAGTGGCGAACCACAGACATTTGAGGAGGCGATTGAAAGTCCAAAAAAGGACAGATGGATCCAAGCCATGAACAAAGAGATGGAGTCCATGAGGAAGAACCAGGTATGGACGTTGGAGCCATTACCGCATAAGCACAAGACTGTCAAATGCAAATGGGTTTTCCAGCTCAAATACGGACTAGACGGGAATGTATCGAAATACAAGGCAAGACTGGTAGTGAAGGGTTCTCTCAGAGATACAGTATTGACTATCTAGAAACCTTCTCTCCTGTCATCAAACATTCGTCCCTAGGTCATAAAGCACAGACAGACTGGGCAAATTGGGCCACTGATAGACTCTGCTCACAGGTGAGACAGATGGCAGAAACAGATAGATAGATCTAGAGCAGGCTAAAGGAGGCTGGAACACGGCTATCTAACGGGCCACAGGCAGAACAGAACATAGAATGGGATGGGTCGCTATTTGCAGGGCAGCAATCAGGTTAGGGCAGGGAACATAGGAAGGAGAGAGGGCGTGGCCAGACAGGAATCGTGGCCAGAGAAGGAAGATGAGCCGAACAGGAGGAGGGAGCCGCTAACAGAGATTTAGCGCATTCAGATGGCCGTGGACCAGGACTTGAGCATGCAAACAATGAGGAAATCCGTAGACATGGAGAGAGGGAGGCCACGAGGCAGATTCGCAGATAAAGAGTGGCCACAAGGTACAAGACCACAAAGAGCGCCAACAAGATATGTGCCAGACAGCTCAGCTTCCACATCAAAAAAATTTTGTGGGTTCAGTGGTGAACCACAAACATTCGAGGAGGCGATTGAAAGTCCAGAAAAGGACAGATGGATCCAAGCCATGAACGAAGAGATGGAGTCCATGAAGAAGAACCAGGTATGGACATTGGAGCCATTACCACATAAGCGCAACACTATCAAATGCAAATGGGTCTTCAAGCTCAAATACGGACCAGATGGGAATGTGACGAAATACAAGGCAAGACTGGTAGCGAAGGGTTTCTCTCAGAGATACGGTATTGACTATTCTGAAACCTTCTCTCCTGTCATCAAACATTCATCCCTACGTCTATTATTTGCATATGCAGCAACTTATGACCTCAGGATCCACATTGTGGATGAGAAGATGGCCTTCTTACATGGCGAACTAGATGAAGAGGTCTACATGGATCAACCCCCAGGATTCATCTCGAATTCACTTCCTGACTATGTATGCAGAATGCATAGAAGCAACTATGGTCTGAAGCAGTCAGCCCGACAATGGTACAAGAAGAAAGATCAAGCCCTGAAATCATTAGGATTCAAGTCTCTGTTGGCTGACTCCAATGTGTATGTTAGAATTATAGATGGGCAGATCATCATAGTGGTTGGATTAACCTCAAAGACGCTCTTATCAAGCATTTTACACCATCCAAACTAACTCAAAGCTCATTCATACAAATCACTCACATCAAGATGCGTCGTGAAGAGTCTATTAGGAGCTACATTGAGCGTTTCAAACGTCTCAAGGTTGAATGTGTCGATGACATTATCATCGAACGTATGGCCATCAAATTGTTCCTAGTTGGACTCCCAAAAAGTATTCGCCATGAACTGAAACCAGTTGATCTTTATGATCAACTTAAGGATGTAATGACTGATGCCATTCGTGAAGAATACGAGGGGTCCGATGAGGACTTTGATAACCATGAAAAGAAATCCAAGCATCCCGAACATCTTTATAATCCAAAACCTAAGAATACTGCCCAATCTTCTGACATCCTACATCAAATGAAAACCTGGCAGAATGCTCAACAAATTCTCATGGAAAACTCACTACCGATTTCCAAAACGCTATGAAGAATATTGATAACAAATTATTTCTGGCAAGAGAAAATATCTGGTGTTCTATCTGTTCACAGAATCACACTACTAATGAGTGCTCCCAACTGAAAACCCATTTTTCGTTAGCACCCAGACCCATGTATCGACAATACTACCCTTTCAATCCACAACAACCCATGCCATGACCATGAGTGTATCAACCATGACCAATTGCACCCAATTAGTTCCAACTACGACAACAGTTTGTCATTAATCAACCTGTTCCACAACAAGCTGTCCATTTTATTGATCCAAATTCCATAGATCCAGCAACTTATTATGTGGAAGACACTACTCAACCAGGATACTCATCTGAGACAGTAGTATATTATTTGTATGATCCTAATGCTCAAGTGGTTTACCCAAATGCCCCAACCTATGATCCTAATTAAGTTGTGTTTGCAATGTTTGTGTAGTATAAAAGGTGGTCTATGTTAAACAATCAAATATGCAACATCAAGCATTCACCATAAGCAATCACCAAGTAGGGAGGCGGAAGAAGAACACGAAGTATCACTCTATCACCCTTACTTCATGCTGAATATAATATCTTGATCTTATAAGCTCTCCCTGCTCACTTGATTTGGGACTATCTCCCTTATTAGCATCACTTGTTACTGACAAGTACCACTTAGGCACTCTCCTAGGAGTCTCATTATTAACCCTATCTTTTTCCATTGGCTCTTCCATATCGACATCAACTTCTTTCTTCACATGTACTTTAGCTTTATCATCAAAAGAATCAATTGTCAATTTTATTTGGTCATTTTGACCTATATCATCAAAAGTAGCATCTCTGGAAATCACGATCTTTTGTGCATCTGTGTCATACATCCTGTATGCCTTGGCTCTTTCATCATATCCAAGGAAAGTACACTTAATAGCTTTTGCATCCATCTTCTTTTGTTTTTCATCAGGCACATGAGCGTAAGCATCACAACCAAATACTCGTAAATGAGAAACATTAGATTTCTTTCCAGTAAAAGCTTCGTAAGGTGTCTTACCCTCCATGGACTTCGTAGGACAGCGATTCAAGATATGAGTACCAAGTACATATTGCATATTGCTTATCTGTTTTATCTTCTCGCTAGCTAACTTCACTGGTACCACTCCAACTCCTTTAACAGATAGCAATTTGCCATCGACTTGTCCAAGTTCATCACCATTGTGAGTTTCCTTGAGTTCTAAAAACCACATCTTTCCTTGAAGTCATGTGCTTGGATGCACTACTATCAGTGTACCAAGTATCTTTGGCTTCATCACTTGTCATTAATGCTATAATGAATAAGTTTGAACTCTCACCTGTATCATCTTGATCATCATTATATTGATGTTGACCAGCATAGTTGTCTTCATAATAATCATTATCAAATTGATGTTGATTAGCATAATTGTCAGCTTGCCATTTGCCTCTTCTTTGTTTTATCTGTTTTTGTTTCTTAAAGCATTCACGCTCCCAATGGCCAGGTTTATTGCAATACCTACAATTTCTAGATTTATTTGTCTGGAATAGTCACGTCCTTGACCTCGACCTTGATTCCAATTGTCTCAATTCGGACTATCATTGACTTGCTTATGAAATTGTTGAACTAATCTCCGGCTTGAGTTTCCTCCTCTCGATTGATACCTTCCACGACCAAATCTTATGTCTCATCCTCTAACTACAAGAGCTTGATCATAGCCCATGTTACGATGATTTAAGTTCTCTTGACGTTGCTCTTCTTGCAAAAGCAATCCACCTTTTTCTTCATAGGTTGGAAGATTTTCTCTTGTGGCTATACTCGTCACAAACATCTGATGTGACTCACTTAGACTATTCAATGTCAATTGCATGATCTCACAATCCTTATTCGCTCTCCAATTGTTGCTAATTGGTCACGAATCTCTTTGATCTTCAGTATGTGATCATCAATAGTTGCACCATCATCCATCCACAATGTATGCAACTTCGTCTTCAGAAATAGTATTCGAGATGTGTTTGTCATTTCAAACAATGCTTTCAATGTATCTCACGCCTTTTTGGTCCTTCTGAATCCAAAATGTAGGGAATAATTGCATCTCTAACTGGTAAGTTGATGACATTCTGTGTTTTCCATTTTCTCCTATCAAATGTCCACTAATCTTCTTCAATGAATGGCCTTGTCTCTTCACCTGTCATGATCTCCCATAGCTCCTTTTCCATCAAAATGTTCTTCAGTTTGAATTTCCAAACTGCATAGCTGCTGGCTCCTTCCAATTTGCTTGACTCATTGAGGACACTCTCGCTTAGAGTTGTGGATAGATGAGTCCGGATCAAAAAAAAAAATGGCTCAGTTTGAGCACACAACTTGTCAAATTTTATCATGCCACAGAACCATATAATAATTGTACACCTTATATCAGAACGACACGAGGATGTACGACTTTTCATAATTCTCTCTAGCTCGCTCGTGTGGATCCGATATTGGTACGGACATGCGATATTGGAATGGCGCGAGGATGTATGACTTTTTGGAATTCTCTTTAGCTCGCTCGTGTGGATTCGATGTTGGTACGGATAAGATGAAAAGTAGAGAGAATATAAAAACTTTCTGAGGAAATATTCTAGATTTCCCACTTCAGCACGGCGGGTACGCCGCCTCCTCTTTGCACAAACAGAGATCAGTAATGTGAAAAGTATGCAGCCTCAAAACTTTGAATGGTAGTATCAGAAATTGTCTGATGTGATTTGTAGTACCCCAAACAAACAGAAAGAGATTTCTTGGCACAACTCTTTGACAAATGGCACTTTTCACAAAGACTAAAAAAATTGTAAGCTTTTGTCACTCAATAGATTATCAATTTGTCTGATGCAGCCTTGGCCTTTCCGATGCCTCTAGGACTGTGTCTTTATTCCCCACTAATAATTGTGAGCTCCAAAACCTGCAAAATACACCAAGAAGGCTATCTTCCAACCGTTTTTGTCTCTCCAAGCTTTCACCTCCTGTGAAGGGCTTTCTTACTTCATTCCGGAGCCTGTGACAAGCTGTATCCACTAATCAGACACGCAGGACTATCGTAGCTCTGATACCATGTTAAACAATCAGATATGCAACATCAAGCATTCACCATAAGCAATCACCAAGTAGGAAGGTGGAAGAAGAACACGCAATATCACTCTATCAGCCTTACTTCATACTGAATATAAAATGTACATATAAACCCTGAACCCTGATAGAGAGAGAAAACCTATGAGTAGACTAATAGACTAGCCTACGGCTAATTACAGCTGGTAATAGCTGTCAACATTAATGTACATCGTAAACAGTAACAATGAAGTTTATCATTGATTTCTAACAGTACAAAGAGTGTCTTTTGTGTTGCATAAAGGGCATTCAAAAAGTGATTATTTATGAGATTCATGTTTGTCATGTGGCAATGCAAAATGTATAATGCTATATGGGCTTTTGGTTTTCACTTTTGTGTTGAAAGGATTGATAACAAGAGACGCACACATGATTGTGGTGTAATAGCATCACAAGAAAGTCAAAGCAGTGCACGAGATCGGAATCCCATCTCAGGAGATATAGAATACATAGGAACTATACAAAATATTTATGATGTTTCATTTGGTGAAAGTGGACACTATTTTTTATTTGATGTGAGATGGTTCAAGGCAGTTTGTAGAGGGCCAAATGCAACCGTAAAATCGGATCCAAGTGGATTTTTTGTGATTGATTCATCAAAAACATTGAGCATGGAGTCCTTTGACACATTGGTGTTGCCTCGTCACTATGAGCAGGTGCACATGCTATGCTATAATGTTTTTCATTTTATTGCAAGTGACTTCAGTATTTGAGTTTTTGATATGTTCTAAAATAGTGATTTTTGCAGGTGTTTTTTCAACCAGATCGACTAAACAAGATATGGTATTTGTAGCTCAAGTTGAACCACGTTCATGACGAGTATTTGAGGGTGCAAATGTTGAGAATGAAATGGAAAACCATCATTTTAGCTATGAGATTGAGCTACCTAGAGATGTAATAAATCGTCAAACCATACTTGAAGCACCCACTTCCATAGATGTTGAGAATAGAAATTCTAATAGTCAGGATGATGAAATAATTTTTGAAAGTGAGAGTGATGATGAAAATCATCTAAGAGGAGATGAATTGCAAGATGCTGTCGCTGATGAAATTGATTCTTGTAATTCTAAATAAAAATTGATTCTTGCAATTCTGAATGAAATTGAGTCTTGCAATACTTTCAAATGATTGTTATTTAGCCAAAATAGAGTCTCATTTATGGTCAAGTAAGTGCCAAATGAAGCCTAATCTCTGGTATAAACATGTTTGTATTCCAACTCTCGATCATCTGAACATATTGTCCTTTGAAAAACTTAGGACTCTTTTCTTTCATCAAACTGCCTGTGGATCTTTTCTTTGGATTTCTCGAACAATTTTCTTGTAAGTCTTGCCAAATATTCATCAATTGCCTTGGCACTCTTTATATTCTCTTTTTTGCTTATGAGTATTTTCTCAGTTCTTCTTTCAGTCGAAGTCCCGGTCTCAACAACACTCTTGTCTCGACGAGAAGAGGAGAACCTTCAATTGGTAGGTTGCACAATCCTTGGGTTATCAGTCTTCAAGGGGTTATGAAGTTGGTGGTAGAAACAGATTGGGACGTATAGGTTGATGATGGTAGAGAAACATGATCAGGGGTTTGGTGGAAGGTGAAGGAACATACAATATGACAATTGCAGTCTTAGACCTTTGCAATGTCGAGCTTTCATCACCAATTACTCAGCGTGGAGCTCACTTTGTCCTACAGGTCCACTGTCATCTTCATCTTCCTTTTGATCCATCATTTGTTGAGACTTGGCCAAGATCTTGTCTTGCTTCTCGATCTTTCCTTTTGTATTGGCCTTTTTAGCTAGATCTCTTTGATTATATTTATTTTTATTTTTTATTATCTTTTCTTGCAGCTTCACCTACTTTCTTAAATATTCTTTCTGGCTAACCAACCAATGTAGGTGGTAGTTGGTCTTCGCAAGACATTGTAATGACCTTTTAGCTGCCTCGCATAGACTACCAGGGTTTAAAAAGAGATGAATGGTGAAATGGTGGAATAATAGAAAGATGTAAGGTAGGGTGGTGGGTATTCTGATAATGAAAGTTATGGTGGTAGTGATATTGATAGATGGTGAGAATGATACAACAAACATGGAAGTAGATACAGGTGTTGTTGGAAAAAGAACTGGATGACGGGAATGTGAATGGTGTGGATGTAGAAGTGGTTGAAGGAGAAGACTAATTTCCCAATACTTGTACTTCCCCCTCCTTAAGGATCTTCGTCTCCCCGGTGCTCAAAATCTGAGATCTATGATTGGGGTGCTCCTCCTAGTTGAATCTCTTTGGATTGCATGTCTGTCTTCTTAGCCTTTGTCTTCTTGAGTGGGATCAACTACAAGTGTATCTTTTGCTTGTGTGATTGCAGGTAGCTCCCTTTCTCCCTCCCCTAAATCTGTTGCCTATGGTGACTATTGGAATGTTACCATAGAATTAATTGTTTGTTGGATGCGAGGGGGTGATGTCAATAGTTGTAGTGTTCCAGTTGGTAATTAGGACCTGGATGTTCTAGCAGCAGGTGATTGCACTTGTGGTAATTGTGGCTGCTGAGTATCCATCAGTTGTAACTATTGTGAGGAAGTGGCAGGTGATGTTCTTTTGGGATTGGCTCATCTGGTCTGTAATTTGTCTTTCTTTTCATGAACATTTTCTCACTACTGCACATTTGGTGATATAGACACATGCAGCTGCTAGCTTTGGATCATTGTTGGTTGAGTCTTTCGGTAATTGCTTTGGTGAGAATCCCTTGGTTGAAAGATGTTGTTGAAGTTTGATGTTGAGATTCGACAAAAGTCAAGGTGATTGTAGCACTCTATGAGAGCACTTGGTTGTGGCACTCGGATAGAACAGTGAGTGTAGTGCTTGGTTGGAACAGCTGGTCGAAGCATGTTGGACCAAATTCTCACAATGTCTCTATAGTGGACTCGAAGACCAATATCTCAAGTATATGCATGAATCAACTATGAAGTGACATGGATCTCTCAAAAACTTGAATATGAGGTAATCTAGAAATTGATAGATATATAAAAAATACATTCTTGAGTTATTCTACAACTATGACTTGCCAGTTACAGAGAGTCGATAAATGCAAAGTACTGGTCAAACAAAAGTTTCATGCATCAGAGAGTAGATGCCAGATAGTGCCTATGGTGGAAAAGTTTGGTTGAACCTCTCAGTCGAGAAGACTCGGTTGGAGTTCCTTAGTGGAAACTCGCTTGGAGTTCTTTAGTGAAGACTTGGTTGAAGAGTTCAATGGAAGAGAGGAGTCTAATATAAAATATGATGACTCTCAGATGTGATTGTCGGATGTAACTTTAGTTACAAGTTAAAGGCTTGTCAAATCTTCTATTGGTTACAGCCTTGGATATACTTGGTCAATGAATGGATGTGTCTCAGACTGTTTTGTCTTTGACTGAATCTTATAGCAGAATCAGATTAACAGTATGAGATTCTGTATTGATTGTTTTGCAGGCATGATTGAACTCATAGGATGTGATTTATTTGTGAAAGCAATCATGAAAATCGGATCATTGATGAGAAACTAAGACAGCTCATCGGGTGTAGTCTGAAGCTTGGCGAATACAAACAGCTAGTCATGGAATGCAAAACTTGTTAGATGCAAAATTGTGGGATGCAGATGGAATGCAGTGTCGGATGTAACAGAATGGACTAGCAAATGCAGATGTGTCAGATGCAAATGAAGGTGGAGGGCGTTAGATGGAAGTTGGCAGATGCAATGAGCGACAGATGGAACTGATGAGAAAGGGTGTCGGATACAACTGAGATGGAGGACGTCGAAAAAAAACTCGAAATGGTGAAAAACTCAAAAAACGGTGAAAATGATGAAAAACTTGAAAAAAAAAATGGTGAAAAGCTCAAAAAATAATGAAAAAGTCGATATGTTTTCTGAAAATTGGTTGTATAGTTTGTTGTCAAATCAAATCAAATTCATTCTAAATCTCAAGAGTGAGATTATTTGGGTCAAGAGTGAGTCCAAAAGAAGTGATTAAGTTTGATTTTCATGTGTTTTGAAACAAAGCCCATATTTTGTTCAAGAAACTCAAGTGTTAAGAGAACTAGTCAAGTGAAAAGGAAAATCTAGGTGTCAAATCTTTTCATATCCATTTCAACTCTCAAAAGAAAGAGTCATTGGTATTTGTTGAGTCCAATAGGGGTTTGGATCTGATTTCTTTTGTGATTTTCTTAAGTGCAACCTTTGTGGTAAGGGAGGATATTTTTCCTCAAGATGCTACAAAAAGAAGACCAATCCATCCAAGGAGAACCAAAGCAGGGGCCGAGGCAAAGGATGGAGCTTCAAGTTTGAAATGCAAATACAAAAAGGACAAGTCCAAGGAAAGGTGTTTCCTTTGTGGAAAGGTGAATGAGGCTTGGAGTCTCACAAGGACTTGCAAGATTTGTCTTCAAGAGTCCATCACAACACATGTCAAACCTTTTAAAAAATTTAATTTGGAAGTGCATTGTTTGGTTCAAGATGCAAAGATAGATGTCACTTTCATGAAAGTAACTTCGACTTATTTCATGTCCTTGGAAAGCGTTTTGCTTGGAACTTTAGATAAGTTCAAACTTATTGTTATGATCCAAGAGAAATCAATTAAGAATAAGGAGGAGCAATCACAAAATGAAAATAGTCTCATTTATACTCTCACGTCAATTTATGAAGAACTATATTTCTTTGTATTTTTTGTATCTCAAAGGTGGATTAAGGCAATACTAGTTGATGTTTTCCTTGTAAACTTACATTAGATATGAAGTCAGGAAAATGAAAATGTCTTCATAATGTAGATTCTTTTGGTTTCAATAAGATCATGAATGATGTGTTGATTCATAAAGATGAAAATTGTAAGTTTTCAATCTTAAACGCAAGTTGCAAACTTCTTATGAGAATAAGTGAAGCATCCAAAGTGGACACTTATATCCATAAGCAAGTAGTTAGCCTTATTGAGATGGAAATACCTTTTGATTTCAATATTAGAAAAATCATGCCAAGTTGTGGTGATTTTTGGACTTATGTTTCTAGCATAAGTAATCTTGATAATCATCGGAAGTGCATATTGTATGGTCATGGTTGTTATGATCATTATAAGACATGAGGTCGCGGATTTCTATCAAGAAGGAGCACCATGAAGAGGATCCTAAAGAATCATCTCAAGGTTCAAGTGTGCAAAGGATTGAGGAGGAGAGTCCTTCTCAAGGTTCAAATGTGCCAAGGATTGAGGAGGAGAGATCTTCTCAAGTTGTGATTCCAAAAAGAAACTCAAGAGACATGGTTGAGCCCATGTGGCTCACATTTCAAAGGAAAGAGGAGCATATCTCATGTGCTATACATTTCATACTTACTTCTCTTATATCATTTGATAATCAATTTGCTTTAGTGAGATCGTTGCATCTCAAAATTGGAGTAAAGACATACTAGCTGAGTATATAGTCTCTCTTGAGAACATAGATGATGTTCTTAAAAGGTTGAAATCGATTTTAAATCAATTAGAAAGCAAATGGTTATCTCATCAAATGTATGCTCTTGAGTCATGCAAGAGCAAAAGTGACTTGTTCACTCATAGTTTGAAAAATTTGTATTGAGACAAATTGTAAACTCTTTATGAGAGTAAGTGAATCATCTTTTGAAGACACTTATCTCCATAATGAAGTGTTTAGCCTCATTGGATCTGAGATTAGCATGGTAAACAGGCATGAAGATATGATGCAAACACTTTGTTATTATAGCATGCATAGTCTTGCCAATTTGGCTGAGTCTAATTCTCTAGATCGTGGTAGCATGATGTTGGATCTTTTTGATCCTTATAAGACAAGAAGAAATCTTTATTTTCTCATGGAGGAGCATGCACATGAAGAAGGAACAAGCCTCAAGGTCAAACATCTACATGAAATTTGGAAGGAATCAATTTTGGAGGTGCTAGGATCGTGCAAAGCTCTCAAGTTCATCAAAGATGTCAACATCAAAGAAGAACTATCATGGATATGGTTATCTCGGATCGACATCAAGCTCATTGGCTGATCTTCACACCTTTTGAACCAGCAAATACCAATTCAGCTCATGGAGTCAATTTCAAGATCATCATGTTTTTTTATCAAGCTAGATTTTTGAGGAGTGTGAAAAATGCAAAAATTATGCTTGGTCAAGGCCAAATCTATGTATATAGGATGATTACACATATGTGGAGCCTGTTCCCACGTGTGAAATAAATGTACTTTTCACGTAGAACAATCATATAGCTTGTACATATAGTTTAAATCAAGTTCTATTGGCTAAAAAGGCCAAAATCATGTTTTTTAGGCATATGCCACATGGCATCAATCTAGAGATTGCATGAAGCCACATCATGAGATTAGGTGTCAAATCCCATGTGTAGAGTCTTCTCACACGTGTGGAATAAGCTGAGGAAGTCAAATTTTCACTTCTAGAAGAGTTTTCACTAGTTCTCTATATAGTAGAACAATGGACCAAAAGTGCTCAAAATAGAAGGTTTTGTCTAAGTGTCAACTTTGCATGATGAATCATCGCATGACAAAGCACCCTGACACATGTGAGATTAGAGGAATGATCAGTACCATGAGCTCTCACTTTTTGTATATATAGAGCGACATGTGGCCATAATCATTAAGCAACACCAATCGTGGTTTTGGAGGCAATTCTTGTCAATTTCATCATTTGTCTTGATTTTTCTTGATAGTTTTGGGTTTCTATCATATTGTACTTTGATTTCAGGCTGGAGTCTGTACTCTGACAGGTTTTCACACGTGTAAAACTAGCAAGTACAATTCCCTTTCATTTATGATTGTTCTTGTTAGATTTTCTCATCTAAATTTGATCTAGATTGATCTAAATCTTGTGTAGATTGATAGATCAATTGTATCTAACATCCAATAACTCTTATGGATCGGTTTAGGATCAATTCTTGGTCCAATTTTGCATATTTTCACAAACACCACTATCTTTGGATCTACAAACAAGGAGATAGAAGGGACTGAAAATCTCTGATTTTCACACGTGCGGAATTCCAGAATTCCGTACTACCGCTTTTCAGGAAATCTATAAATCATAATATGGATGGACAAACTAAGATTCGAACCTAGGACCTCCCTCATACCGGATGGGATGCTCTACCAATGAGCTATCCGTCCTGTTTGATAGTTCTCTCTAGAGTGTGGATTGATATTCCAACATCATGTATCGTCCTAAATACTATACTTTCCATTTCCAAAATTCACACGTGTGGGGATGATCCACAAGTATGATAGATCTAATTAAGCTTTATCGTTAGCACAATAACATGATTCTAGATTGAATAGCAAGATCTAGTACAGAAGTTATGGCTTAACCACAATCTAGGTGTGTGATGAAGGTGTATTTATACATCGGATCTATATATCTAATTGCAATAAATGTTTGTCATCTAACTACGTACTTTGTTGTACTCAAAGAGTAGTTGAATTACAATGAAAATACATAGTCAGACGACTTGGGATCGCTAACGTGGATGAGAATGTCGCATATTTTCTCATTTCACATTTTTCGGGAAGTGGCTAGAGACGTTTCTCTTTGAAATAGATGACATTTGTCCTTTTTCTCTCTCATCACAATTTTTGCAAAAACCTCAAAGGTGTTTGGGAACAGTTCACTGCTAGGGCAATTCTTCTAGTAGGATTTTGATGGCCAACCCTATTCAAAGACACCCATGCTTATGTAAAAATTTGTGACATTTGCCAACGCGCAAAGAATATCAAAAAGTCTGACTAGAATCTCCTTACTCCAATACTTGAAAGCGATGCATTTCACAAATGGGGTATTGATTTTGTTAGACCTATTAGTCCAACAGCACGTGGCACACAGTCACATTATATCTTGATTGCCACTGATTATGCAATAAAATGGATAGAGGCTAGAGCAACACAAAAAGCAGACACAAAGTCCATAGCACGCTTCCTCTACGAAAACATTATCACTCGATTTGACTGTCCAATAGAGCTTGTTGGTGATCGAGGTTCTCATTTTCTTAATGAAGTAATCAACAGTTTATTGACTCATTACTTTGTTATACACCGGAAGAATTTACCAAGCAAACAGGCCAAATGGACCATGTAGTTGTTCGTACACCAAAGGGGTTCACACCATCTGTTGCAAGACCAAATCTCACATTTTTGACTCATTGACAAAGCTTGGATACTCTTTGTTGATGTGTTTCCATGCAGGTGAATCTGAAGGTACCCTCATCATCCCATCCGTAGAGGTATGGTGTGCATGCCAGTCCATAAGTTGTGCAAGAGATTTACAATGAAATAAACGTTGCAATCGTGGAATTACTGGAAAATGTCGTAAAAATTGCACGGAATGGTTGCCCCTTGCAAATCATCTCTATATCGAGGAGTATCACAAATGGGACACTTCTTGAGTGATTCGTACCTTCCTCGATATAAAATACAATCTTTTGGACATGCATGATATTGCTTGTAGTCCATCCCAATGTTAGTCAACATCTTTCATGCCTCATCTCTTGTCTCAAGCATGACATTCCATTCTGGGAGAATTTTGTTTTTCAATAGTCTGTACATGACAAAAGAAGTCATTGTAAAAAAAATATCACTCGATGTCCAAATTGTAAATTTTGTTTCAAAGAAAAAATGACAAGTAGAAAAATTTTACTCAAATAATGATGTGAGGCTTTGGTCACTCCATCTATATTTGGCTTGAAAATTTAATAGAAGTAGAGAAGTTGTCAAACAAGATGTCTTTGCTCCAGGATACAATGTGGTCTTTGATTCTTCTCACAATTTTCTTTCTTCTTTAGACAAAAGTGCCTCCTTATCTTGTTTATTGTGTCTAGCTGCAATATTGTTCTCGTACATATCATCCAACATGTCTCCCATGGTTTCAAATTCATCATTCATTGGAAGCTCATTTTCATCGTTGGAACTTGTTTACGAAGAAGTAGATCTAGATGAGCTAGATTCAGATGCATTAGTCTCTTGATTAATGCGCTCATCAATTTCCATCATCTCTTTTAAGTCTTGACATAGACGACGAGGTAATTGCTTTATATGTGGACCGTTGTATTGCATTCATCGTCTACGTCGACCATTACGAGGATTATTGTCTCCAACACTAAATGAGGATGAAGAATCCTATATATCAAAATAACAATAAGTAGGTTGAAACAATGTTTGATAAACATTTCCTCCCAATACTTGATAGACCTAAATGTTGCATATGAATATAAATTACCTCTTAGTTTAAAAAGTATGAACATATCGATGGATCTATTAGACAGATTTGTCTTTTCAACTTGTTAACATTCAATGAACTCAAAGACAAATAATGCTCCTAACATTTAATCTAGGCAAATGACGAATAATGCTCTTAACATTTGACATATTTAATGACACAAACCAAATACAATCAAGATGCATGGATTATACATCTCTACATATCAACAAAATTTAAATCTTCACATTTGACTTATTGTCTTTTGCAAACATTTGGGTAGAGGACGGTTGAAACTATACTTGATGAACAATTCCTCCCCAAACCTGATAGATCTAGTGGCGCAGACTATTACATAAGTGCCCTTTGCATTCCTAGTTAAATATTCTTCTTTTCCATTGGTGCGTTCTTCAAAATCATAATTCATCAATAGAGGGTGGCCAATGGAACTATTTATATATGCAGCAATGTTTCGATGCACAGCGGGACGTCCATCAATGTATGTACGATTTGCCCTTGAGATGTTGCCTCCTTGCATGTGTTGCTCCTCTAAAGAACAAGCATTTGAATTCAAGCCATATACTTGCATCCTCCATTGGTGACAACACAAAGCATGCCAATCACCCCAATTGTATTGAGGTACTGCATACGACATCAATGTCACAACACTATTTAAAGGGACCTCAATACTACTCAATGCAAAAAGGCCCAAACCAGCCTCAAGAAAGTATTCACTAGGCATGATCATGTACATTCGACCCTAATATGTAAATGGTGTTCCATTTAATGGTAATGGTGATTGGAGTGGCCAACACGAATATCTACTTCTAAAAAAGTTTTTACTAATGGTTGCAAGCTAGGTGGAAGAGGAAGGTCAGACAAAGAACCTAGAATGTCTTTTGACACATCAACAGTGCGTAGTAATTTGCAATTATCTTTCAAACTAGTCATAATACGTCCAAGACGTGTTCTCTTTTTTAAAGGGGTGGTCAAGTTTGTGGAATCCACATGGAGTATTGTGGAGGACTCATGTGCAACATCTAGGATAGGTGTGGTTGGGTGGTAAGAACGTTCTAGAGATTTGGAGACATGGATTGAATCACAAGGCATTGATGAACTAATTATATCATGCAAGGGGTCATCATCAACAAGATCATCATCTAGGGCCAATGATGATTCAAAATCAATATTCATGTGATTTATCCTATCAATAATATTCTCGATCTCTCTTGCAACTCTTTTTCTTGAAACCAGCTTATGGTCCTTCTTCTGCAAAAGTTGAAAATGTTAGATGTATCAATTTCTCTCTCTCTCTCTCTCTCTTTCTCTCTCTCTCTCTCTCTCTCTCTCTCTCTCTCTCTCTCTCTCTCTCTCTCTCTCTCTCTCTCTCTCTCTCAAGCATGAAACATAAATTAAATATAACACAAACCGTAAACTAGTAGCATGAAACACACACACAAACACATGCATGCACACACACCCACCCACCCACATCGACCCTAAACACACATGAAGAGAAAAATAGAGAGAACATTATAGAGTGCTAATCAAAACTCCCGAACCACACGATTATATCCTACTCCAGAATGTCACCACATGCTCCCTCCCTGCGGCATTTGGGCTTTTTTGTGGAACTCATCTTCCAACAAAAAAACATTTGAGCCACGTCTTTAACGGAAGAAAACAAGGGCTACACACCTTCCTAGAATTGGGAGTGTTGGTTACCTTTAACTCTTTCATGATCTCTCTCTCTCTCTCTCTCTCTCTCTCTCTCTCTCTCTCTCTCTCTCTCTCTCTCTCTCTCTCTCTCTCTCTCTCTCTCTCTCGGACGTTAATGAGTCTATCATGGGTGATTGAATATGGAAATCAAGATTAACTACATCTAATCATTCTATTTGGATTTTTTCTTTTAGAAGCAAGTGAAAGATTAACTTCATCTAATCATTCTTTTTGGATTTTTCCTTTTAGAAGCAAGTGAGAGATTAACTTCATCTAAATAATCTATTTGGATTTTTCCTTCTAGAAGCAAGTGAGAGATTACTTCAAAGTATCGTGGCACTCATCCTATTGCTCAATATTTATTGGCCAAACTATACTTGAAGTGTCATAAGGGTCAAAGATTAAAGCATTTCCAAAAAACACTTTAAAGAGTTTACCTCTCGTACTCTTGGATTCTTTGTGTGCACTCCATTGGCCCAAATGTGATCGTTGACAATCCTCCTTGTCCGAATCCTAAGGCCTTTGCATTGTGTGCATGTACATGATATCCTCTCATTATATTCTGGTTGAAACTGGTCCAATAATCCAATTGTAAATTGCACAAATTCTTTCAGTGTCATTCAATCCAATCAAATGTCATTGTAAGAATAAATTTGCAAGAAAAATTATACACTCATATTCAAATAACAAATAAAGTGCAATTGATGTCAATATCAATAACAATATATACTTGCTGTTGCGATCATGAGATGAATCGCTATCTGATGATGATGACATCGTCGATGACATATACACCCTGTAGCCAGCTACTCTATACCACATCATAAGTAATCATTATGAGACCGTATGTTCTCAACAAATATAATAAAATTTGTTAAAGACATGCCAACATCTAATCCATGTATATTCTACTCATGCTTAATGTAAATCTAATATTCTAGTAACATTGCTATCAAGAAAATTGCTTTGGTGGGTCAACACATGACGAGCAATCAAAGTGAGGTTCATACTGACAAATGTTAGACATCAGTAGATAGTGCGTGCAGGCCTAATTTAAAGACCACATAGTAGTCAATGTTCGAAGCTCTCAGTTTAAACTCTTGTCTAAGATGAGTGATGATCTCAAGGTAAATCTCTTTGGATTGGCCTAGTGTGCCATGGTATCTCATGACGAGCAATATGCATTTGCCCTTTCTATCTATGGTTGCTTTGTATGCAAGAAATCATATACTAGATAACACACCATTGATCAACATCTTTATTACAATGCCAAAAGATATTTCAACTAATTACTATGATTTCATATAAGGTTATATAGGTCACACACCAACAATTAAAAAGAATATCACTAAGGTCCTCAAGATAACATAAATGCTTTTGATCATGAATCTAAATGATCCCATGCAACGATTTAAGAGGCCATATGACAAAAGCAACAAAAAATTATTTGACCATGTAATTATGTCATATAATTATATCAAATCTATGACACCTAGACTATTAATAAACTAAATGTTTTATGATCACCTATTTGACATAATATTGTGTCATAAAATCTTAAAAAACTTGTCAAATTACTTGTTTAATAATAATATGTACTGTTTCTTATCTCATGGTTTTGTCTTGTATGTCAAATCTCAAGAAAAATAAAATTTATAACAATATAAAACTAGTTTTAACAATTAAATACTACCATAATGATCTTTGAGTTGATTTTTTTACATTCCATCATATTAAAAAATATATTTTATGTAAAATTCTACAATAAAATATTCTCATAAAATCTAGAAAAGATTATGAGAATATTGAATGACATTTGAAGCATGCAAGCCCATGTGGGGGACCCTCTCACGTGCCAAGAGAGGAAAAAAAAAAACACGTGGATTATCCACGCATGGATAACTTTTGCATGGATAATCCACGCGAAACTTGAATGCCAATAAAATGGCATGTCCACGAGCATTCTTGCTCCTCTTCTTTTCCTTTCAAGTTTTATAGGTTTTCTAATCTAGTGTTTAGTGCTCTTGCTTGCTATTGCTCTTCTAAGCTCTATAGATCTTGCTTGCTTGCTTGCTTGCTTTTGGTTGCTCTTCATTGCTAGTGATCTTGCTCTTGCTTTTGCTTGCTCTATTGATCTTCTTTGTTCTTGCTTACTATTAATCTATTGTTTTCTATTCATTGCTTACTCTTCTAATGTAAAAGTCTTCAATACTCTTTCACTCCCATTCTCCACTACTTTCTAACTTTTAAAGTTTTTCTTTGATACAATGTCTTCAAGTGGTAGGTCAAGTGGAAGGTCAAGTGGGAGACCATCTAGGAGAAGAACTCGTGAGGAGCCCGAAGAATATAATCAAGAGTGGTTTGAGAATCTATCTCCTCAACAAAGAGATAGAATCAAAAATCTTGTGTTATCTTCTTCGAGTGAATCATCCGAGAGAAGAGCTTCCGAAGATGTCCTTTCCCAAGAATCGTGTAGTGTGTATTATGATCTTAATCCATGTGGTGCAGTTATAAAAAATGCGCATGGCAATGTAGTTCATGCTCGTTTGCGTGATTTAGTTACTTTCTATTTTGGTAAATATTACATGATCGATTGGTCCTCCCAATCGCTTGAAGACAAAAATAAAATAATAGAGACTTTGTATTCTGAATTCCCTCAATCCAATGCTTTTACTAGGACTTGGGCCTTGAATACAATGTGCCTTTGGATTCGAAACAAAAGGCAATTGATGAGAAGAGCCGTGAGGAATCCCAAGACTCCCATGAAGCCTGGATGGTGCTCCAAAAGGGATTGGAGGAAGGTGAAAAGGGAATTGTTGCAAAACAATCCCCAAAAGTATGAACAACAACGTAGGGCTGCCGCCGAGAAGCTCTTAAAATATGGCCAAAGTCACTTGGTATTGGGAGGAAGGGGCAATCTAGAGGCCCAATTTGTAAGTGCAATATTTTTTAATATGATTCTATTTTTGTAGTGAGATTGTTAATGTTTTTTATTGCTAAACTATGTTTTTTTGTTGAATGTAGCTTAGTGATTTTGGAAGACACATGACCGCCGCGGAGTACAAGCAAGGTTACGATCATGGATATGCCGGTCTTAAGTCTTTTATGGAATCCCATGGATTCAATATAATGTTTTGGCATCACATCATTCTTGCAAAAATTTTGGATGCACATATTTTTAATCCATGAATGCAAATGTATAGTCTATTGAATGCACATCTATTGATTGCAAATGTATCTATTGATGTATTCAATGCAATGTATAGTCTATTTAATGCACATCTATGCAATGCAAATGTATCCATTGATGAATTCAATGCAATGTATCTATTTTAGCACATGATTTGCATGCTAGAATGCACAATAAAAAGTAATGGAAATAAATAACACATTAAGTTATCAACTAAATATCAAATGAATCAAAATAAATGTGAATTTACATTTACTATTGTATCTTCATTGTTTTGCAATCTTTGCTTTTCCTTTTGCATGCACTTGATCTTTGAATCCTTTGCAATGAAAGCTCATTTTTCATATCCAAACCTACATCACAAACAAAAAAGATCTTAAAACTTATGATCACAAAACACATATTATTAACATCCATCAATGAACTAAAAATCCTAAATACTATCAATCTTCTCACTCACATTCATTCTCATCTCATTCTCACTCCCATCTATACTCTCTTTTTCTCTCTCTCACACAACACAAAAATAGAAAGTCACCTCTAGTTTCGGAGCAAACCACATTTTGGTTCGCGCCAAACGTTTTTTTTTTGGACAAAAAATTTTGCGTCTTTCCACGTGGATATAAAAAAAATTTTATCCACCCGGTATTCATGGCCTCAACTCTCTGGATTTTGCGTGGATAAAGCGAATTTTGACTGGATAATCCACGCGTGGATAATTATCCACGCAGTATCCACGCAAAAGCCGAGCCTTTTTTATTTTATTTTTACTATGGCGTGGATTATCCACGCGAAATTAGAATTCCTATTTCTGGCTCCGGGTGTCAAAGGTTTGCCCGGCTGCCGGTAGTCGGACTTGGCATGGATAATCCACGCGTGGATAATCCACGCATTTTGAATTTCATGACATCCGGTCGATCTGCTGCCGGAAAAGACATTTGCGTGGAACATACACGCGTGAATAATCCATGCGCTTGTATGCAAGCGTATATTCACGCCAATCCACGGCTATATCCACGCGAATTTTTTTTTGCCCGCACGTCCTCCTTTAAATAGAATCATTTTGTCGTTGGGTCTTCGGAAGTCCAACTACAAAATCCATAGATATGCTTTCCCATTTCTTATATGGGATATCTAACGGATGCAACAAACCACCAACCTTATGGCGTTCAGCCTTTGCTAGTTGACAGGGCTTGCATTTAACAACATATGACTCGACATATGGCTTGAGCTTTGGCCAATAAAATTCTCTCTTAACCAAGTCCAGAGTCCTGTGTATACCAGGATGTCCTGCACAGGGTATGTCATGACATTCAAACAAAATCTTTCGTTTGAGCTCATCATCACCAGGTACACAAACTTTTCCATTCCAGAATAGTAATCCATCTCGAATGGTGAATTGTTCCACAATCTTCTTATCTTTCTTAGTTAGTTGAGTCCCCTATGTTTTTGACTCAACACTGTCCACATTTCTTCCGGTCTGAACAATGTTCCAAATGTGACCAAAATGGGAATCTGGTTTATATTTTCCTCTTAACGAAAAATATAGATTCGTAGAAATCTGGGTGAATGACAGCTCGTTCGGTTCACCGAGCCGACTAAGAGCATTTGCAACTTCATTAGAGCTGTCTCTTATGTAACGGATTTCATGATCAAATTCTTGCATCAATTCATCCCATCGACCTTTTCTCCCGCAAAGATCATGTTGATTACAAAAATACTTAAGAGGCTGGTGATCTGTATACACTACAAGCTAACTACCATACAAGTAGTGTCTCCAGGTTTTAAGTGCATGGATTATAGCAAACAATTCTTTTTCCTGTGTAGTATAACGCAACTGAAGACCAGTGAATTTTTTGCTTTCAAATGCTAGTGGCCTATCCATTTGTAATATAACTGCTCCAACTGCAACATCACTTGCGTTTGTTCTCACGATGTAAGGTAAATTTGGATTTGCAATTTGTAACACGGGAGCTGAAACAATCATTGTTTTAAGTTTCTCAAGACACTGATTCAATTCCTCGTTCCAAACAACAGGCGGACTAGGTTGATTCTTCTTTTTCTTTTTATTAACCATTTCTTTTGTCAAATTATTAAGCGATGCTGCTAACTTAGCATAATCCTCAATAAATCTCTTGAAGAAAAGTGTAAAACCTAAAAAAGACTTTACCTGTCTCACAATTTTCCTTATCAGAGTGTGCAATGGAAGCGTGGTGGGCCCATAACCCACAAGTCTCAGGATCAAAACCTGGCTCTGATACCACTATAAGAGAAGCTCCTTAGATCTTGCTTACAAATCCTAAACACAGAAGGATAACACACTGTGGAGAAACCACCCAACCAGGTTAGAAGCATCCAATCAACCTCTAGAACCCTCACTCCCCAGCCAAGGAACAAGAAGCATGAATGTAGATGTTCACTTATTCACTGAATCTGTGAACACATTTTTCTCTTTTTGTTGTTTATCTCTATTGGATTACCTCTGTCGTTATGGTTTTTTGTGATTATTCTTCTTATTAGAACATTTACAGAGCAGAAGCAATATTCAAGGATGCATTACGTATTTCCCAGCCTGTAAGTGGGTAACTCAAATCCGATACTCAGCTAAATTACTTTATGCCTAAATTATCCAAGAACATCAAGAACTAGAATGTCAAGACTATGCAAGATTTACACCACATTTCTAGCCTCTATAGTTTACTTGAATGCTGATTTCTACAAGATTCCACAAGCAAGAATTGAAGCTAATCCACAACTAGGCAAGAACAAGAAACAAAAATCTAGTTAATTCACAAGCAAGGAATCAAGCATGCTCATAGAAATATCACTCAAGATCATTGCCATGAACAAGGAGCTTAGTGATCTTCAAGAACTCATGGAGGATCCTCTTTTTTAGCTCAAGAGAACCTGAAAATACAATCAAAAGCTCCCTCACAAGAGAGGGGGGCCCTTAAATAAGCAAGAAGGCTGTCCATGTGGAGCCCATGTGGCAATTCCACTAAATTAGAAATTACATGTGGAATTTGCCCTTCCACTAGAGGTCACCATCAAAAGGTGGCTCACTCTTACTATTTTAAGGGGGACTACATTTATTACAACTATTCAAGAAAATGTTACTAGCTCCTACATGGTCATTCCTTCTTTGGGATACACCACGTAGGCTCACATAGTTAATCACTATCTTCTTAGCTAGTATTTCCTCGGCTCTCACGCTCGACTCTCAGCTTCTTCTGCTCTCTTCCTTCTAAGACCTCCTCGGTCATGGGTGAGAGATAACTTATGTCTTCAGCTTGGCTCGGCACTAGAAAATCAGCTAACATTATCCACCCCTAATCTGTTGTAGGACCCACTGCAACACCAGTGATGTCTTTCACTTGGCACTTGGAAAAGCATGGATTTTTGTTTGCTTCCGTAAAACCAGGTGCTCATTATCCACAGAATTTATTCGCCAAAATTGGAAGTCCCTCAATTGGCCGCTACATACCAGCCCTCTTGAGCACTTCTTGTGAATCTTGTTTGCCTCGTCGACTCGTCGTCTGCTTTTGCTCGCTCATCTTCCGGCCCAGAGCTTAAAAAACTTGGAAGCAGAGCTTACTTCTGAAATTAAGGGGCCCCAGATATTCTCTTATTTTTTCTACGAAGCCCATTTCCTGCCAGTCTTACACCATGGTCACATAGCGTGACGACATGAAGGCCGCTCTGTAGTATAGTCTGGCCATCATCTCATGGTCTTCTTCTGACTGCAGGGCTGTGTTTGGGCTTATCCTAATGGGATCCAAACCTCGATTCCAGAAACATTCTTGATGCATCAGGAAGGCCATGGATCTACAATACTCGACACTTTCCTGCACGCAGAGATCGGCACCTGACTTGTATTTGTGCCCGAAGTCTAGTAAGTGTAGCCTCAGATCATCCGAGGAGGTTCTCGCCGTAATTCCCGAAATGACTAGCCAGTTTACTAACTCCACTTGAGGCTTTTCCACTGGCCATGGGTTTCTACGTTTGAGCGGCATGTAAAAAGGATCCACTCGCTTCCATGTCGGTGCCCTCAAATATTCCTGGCGAAGCTTGCTATCCTTCAGGACTTTGCTCCGACATTCTGGCTGCCATTGTAGTGCGGCAACGATCTCGGCCCTGGTGGAGTATTGGCTTTGATCGATGTCTTCTTTGTCGCCCCTCATATTGGGAGGGTATTTTCTTTCAAATCGCTCTGATTCCCTTGTATTAGCCAGTTTACTTCTAGGCTGGGAAGGGAAAGTTGTCTTACGCAGCTGGGGCGGCCTTGCTAGATAATCATCAAGGGCCTTGGTGCCCGTGTCTTTCTCTTTTGCTCGCTTGCTTGTCGACGGCTCACCTGCACCTGTGTCTGGCTTGGGCGAGAATCTTCTTGTCTCCGGTTGGTCAGCCAGGAAGTCATCATCGGCTCCAATGTCTGTGTTAGTTTCCGGAAGGTTGGGGATGGAGTGATCTGGGGAGAGAGGTGCGGGGGTGAACGGTTTAGGAGGAGGCAAAAATAATAAGTTATACGCAACACCGGGGGAGTGGAGTTGTTGGAGGAACTCGTCCCGTCGGGCTTTGTGGGTGTTAGGTGGACCTTTTGATGGGCCCATTATTTGACTAGGAGGTGATGAAGAAAGAGGAGATGGAAGAATTGGGTAAGTTGGAATGAATGTTTTAGAGAAATTAAATGCGGGGTATGAGGAAGGGTTAAAGGTGGGAGGGGGTCAGAAAAATCTCATGGAAGCAGCAGCGGCTCTCTGGCCACCCGATCCTGAGCTACCATCTGATCAGTGGGTTTGCCCGTCCTGATTCCCTGCTCCATCATTCCCATCATCGCGTGGCTTCGTTACATGAGCACCTGCTTGGGCCTTGCACACCGTGTCCCATAATTGGTTCACCTTGTCCAAGACTTGCTGTAGGGCCTTCGTTGTTTCTTCAAGCTGCTTTTGGGACTCCAAGATGATCTTCTCTTGTTTCGCCACAATGTTTTCAAAAAAAATTTTATCGGCCTCTCGCTCTTGGATCAGCCTTATGTATTTCTCCATCCGGATGGCTGAGGCCTGTGGGGCCTGGATTTGAATGTCCTCGAGCTTGACTGGAGGAGCATTGACTGTCATTGCACCCAATGATCCGTCTCGTACTTGGTTGATTTGGACCATCTGGTGCTTCAGTTGCTGCTGGACCTCTTCCAAGGTGGTTTTCTGCCCGGCCATCACGGATCTGCTTTCTACTGTTTCTTTTTTTTTTTTCTTTGGCCATCCTTTGATATCGTGCAATCTCTTGGTCTTGATGTTGGACCTTGCTCTCTAGAACTGGATGTTGGCTCACCAACCAATGCATGTGGTAGCTCATTTTAGATAGGCCAATCATTGAGCGTTTGGCTGCTTTAGTGAGCTTTTTAGGGTTAGAGAGGGTTGGGTAATGATCTGGGGTGTGGGGTGGTGAGGCTAAACCAAAAAATAGGCATGGTGTTAGAATTGAAGATGGAGGTGGAGGTGGAGGTGGAGGTGGAGGTGTCTGACTTCTTCCTGGCTGCTTCCCCTTTTTTGGTTTGTCATCACTTATCTCCATCAGATCCGCAGCATCAAAATATTGAGATGTGTCCAATATGTGGACTTCCTGGGCCTGGGCTGTTCCCGTGTCTTGGGGACTGGCTATCACCACTCCTCCCCCCTCCCCCCCCACCAAAACTTGTGCCAGTGGTGATGTTGGTGGCATTGTCATTGTAATCAGTGTGGGTGGGCTGGTGGCCTCATCTGGCTTACTTGGGACTTGAGGTATTGTCATGTCAGAGTGGCCTCGGTTGAGATCTACTGGGTTGGGCTTCGGTTGAAATCTGATGGAGTGGCTTCGGTTGAGATCTGCTAGGTTGGGCTTCGGTTGAGATCTGATGGAGTGGCTTCAGTTGAGATGGGAAAGGTTGGGCTCCAATTGAGATCTAATGTAGTGGCTTCGGTTGAGATGGGAAGTGGCAGTGCAGAATGGTTTGAAAAGTGTGGGGGAAGGGATGTATGAACGGGTTTGGAAAGGGAGTTATGTGGAAGATGGTTGTTGAGGTTAACACAGATACGAAGCTTGCTTTTTTTCTTAGCTACAACCACAATGGGTGATACCCAATCAGTATGTTGACTTCAAAAATAAAACCAGCATCCAACAATTTCTTAATATCTTCGTCGATCCTCTCACGATAGACTGGGTTACTGCGGTAGGGTTTAGCTCTAACGGGCTTAGCATTGTCTTCTAGAGGAATCTGATGTACTACTATCTCAGGGGAGATTCCTTTCATCTCGGTATAATTCCTTGCAAATACATCCCTGTATTTGCGTAGTAAAGTCTCTAGATCAAGCAATCTCTGAAGTTCTTTCTTTATCAGATCTGCCACATTAGGATTACAGCGATAGAACTTTGTAACCTTTGGTACTGCATCAGGTACTAAAGGTATGGTATGTTCAATGACTGATGTCGGAATACCCTTCAAATCTTGATAAGTCCATGCAAAACAATCTTGATACTTAATAAGTAGCAAACGGAGTGCTTGATACTGTTCAGGAGTAAGTTGTGACCCCACTTGTACAATCTTTTTCGATTCTCCTGGTTCGGCAAGATTCATTGGCTGCGTCCAAGCTGGGCCATCGTAAACCTCTTTAGATTTCGGCATGTGTTCTTCAGGTTCACGATGTGCTTTAGGTAACATGATAACCACATCATCCAGTGTATAACATTTAAAATGCTTTGGCATATCATGCTAGACTACATTTGCTTGTTCTTTTTCGAAAGGACTTGTCTTGGATCTTCGTTTAGTCTTCTTACCAGGAGTTGATCGTGGAGGTGATGACTTTCGGGATGATAAATCTTTCTTTTCAGGTGAAGACTTCCTAGACGATGATGTCTTGCTGGAGATCTGACTTGAAGAATTATTCTTGACTTTTCCTTTGCCTTTATCCAATAGAGGTGGCACTTTCTTTAAATCAATCTTTTGAGGGGAATTTTTCCATTTCATAACTACTTTGGGCGATTTGATTGTTGGTTCATTAGGAACATTACGCACTCCAAATCTGGTCGGATCCATATGATGTAGAATCTATTCATCCGTAAGTTTTGCATTGCCATCATAAGTTAAGGCATGACTCATTGGTATGAGATCATCCTCAATTGGATCTGGTATAGGATCCGTTGATATCTAGGCTACATTCAGCACATTTAGTGGAAACGTGATTGGTGTATCCAAAGTTCGATCTAACAAGGAAATCTTGCTCATTTCTGATTGAATATCTTGTTGACACATATATCCTGTTGTAGAATCGATTGTTGCAAGAGCTTCGTTCCAATTGACAGTATCCGTTTGAGAATCGTACTGAACTCCCAATTTTTTCTCTGGTCGATCACAAGTGTGATCCGTTGTTGATGAATCGTCATCCGCTTTTTGAACCACTGGCTTGATAGTCCAAGTCGTAGGATCAATTTTAACTGCATATTCACAATTTTCAAAAGTCATTTTGCCGGTATCCCAATTATGAATTACTTGCGCAACTCATAACCATGGACGTCCTAAGAGAACTCGGTAGACATTTGGTGCTTCCGGTAAGTCCATCACGACGAATAATAGCAAAAGTAGCAGGCTTAATCTTTGTAAGGCCCCATTTTGTACATAGCTTTGTAGAAATCAGGTGAACTCCTGAACCGTCGTCTATCACGGCTGCTTCTTTAGAAAATTGTCTATGTTGTATCGGCAGAGTGATATTCTTTTGTTCACTTTCCCAAGCTACTCCAACATGGAGTACATCGTTAGATTCTTCAAATCCAGCACAAAAAAGTGGCTCTTGATGGTCTTCTGATTCTTCTTGAGCTAACTTTTGCGCTAAGACTTCTTTTGCTTTTGACACCAACTTTCTAGACAAAATATTCATGAGTAATTCTGTATGCGGTGCTTCCATTTCAGTCATCTTGAAGGGTTCTTCGTGATGATGTAATTGATCATTCATATCCGTACGTAAATTTCTTGGAGGCTACAATGGTGAAGACCGAACTTCAGTTGTTACTTTAGCAGCTTCAAGTTTCTCTTCTTCTTGCAGATGTTTAATCCACTGTCTCATATCCTGATATCTTTGTTTTTCTGCATTAAGATTTGGATAGACTTCTGATGTTGTTGGGTATCATTCAATGGTATAGAATCAGCAGGTACTGAATCCACTACTGGTTCTTTTTGCTTTTGTGCTCTGGTGACCACCATCAAGGGTGCACTTGGTTTATTATGGGCTACCGATCTTTGCTTGATTGTTATCAAATTTACAGGTGTTGAAGCTGGTGGTGGCTTCGGTCTTGCTGGACAGTCTTTATAGCAATGCCCATATCCACAGTCACGACAAATTTTCCTTTATTTGGGCATTCTGCAGCTCTGTGATTTTCTCCACATGCAAAGCATCCAAGTGGTGCTCTGGCCCAATTTCTCGAGGCTTGTTGTTGAGCGGCAACACAAAAGGCATACTGTTTTGAAGATCCACCTTCCTGATCATTACCATAGCTCCATTGCTTAGCACTTCCATAAGCATCTGGTTCCATCAAATTGGCAGGAGGAGCGGAGTGCTTTGGTGGGGCAGGCAAGGCTAGACGCTCCGGGTATCCAAGAGTAGATTGTCGTAGTCTTGTTGCTGGATTGCCTCCATACGGTGGATCTTGATATCCCATCTGGGCATACCATTGCTGAATCATCCAAGGGTTGAAGTTGCAAATGGCAGTCTCATGGTCAGGTGAAATACACATATGGCAAACACTGATTTTCATTCGTTTTTTCAATTGAGGACACTCATTCACTGTGTGATTTCGTGTACAAATAGAACACCAGACATTTTCCCTGGTAGGAAACGTCTTTGCAAACTTCTCAGATTCCTTGTTCGCTTCTCCGTGAAAATTTTCCAATGCTTTGATCTTCTAATCAAATTGTAACTGCAATTTTTTCATCTGTTTCTGCTGGGTCTTCCCAAGTTTCTCGAACTCATTGAACATCATTTCTGCAGTAGCATTGGCATTTGTTGATGCAATAGTGGTGGATGTCATAGTAGTCTGCCCTACTGTATTAGGCAACATACTGACATTCGGCTCATCATTTGAATCTTCATCCTCCTCCCGAATTGCATCGTCCATCGCATTTTGCAAAAGTGCGTACTCATTATGGCATTTCAGTTCATGTGTGATCCGTTTAGGTAGTCTTGACAAAAACCACATAATCATGGCATTTTCATTAATCAGCTCAGGCTCACATTCAAATCTAAGACGTTTCACCCTTTTGATGTAATCTCGAACCATTTCCCGCTTTCCCATTTTAATTTTACTTAAAAGTAGGAAAGGGTCTTCCATAAACTTTCGTGGTCTAAAGGGTGTGACAAGGGCTCGTTTCACAACCTCCCAATCTGTACGCTCAGTTTCATCTTGGTTATAGTACCAATCTTGTGCTGCGTCTATTAAGGCCATAGGAAACAGCTTAAATTTTGAGGATAAATCTCACCATAGACCTCACAGGATTCAGCATAGATCTGAAGAAATCTAACTGGATCTGTTAATCCATTATATTTTGGTAGATCCAATCGGGGTGCTCTTCTAACAATAATTGGATTGACCTCCTGTGGAGCAGCTCCAGGGGCAGCCATCTTACAGATTTAGATCAAATTGATAATGTGATTGGATATAGATTTTTCCAAAACTATCTCAGATTAGATCTGCTAGTTCTATTCCACTTTTCAGGAATCTGACTCTATATGATGAAAAATTACCCAAAAATTCGATCAATCGATACTTCTCAAAAATGATAAATCTCTTACAGTCTAATTCAGCATATATCAGATTTGATCCAAATTTTGATAGAGACTTGATCTGGAAAATCAAAAACTAAAAATAGGACTGACGAAGGTTTTCTAGGCGAAGGTTGTCTCGGCGAAGGTTCAACAGTGCTAGTTTGGGATAAAAACTCTCAACAATTTCTTGGGAAATAACCTTTGCCGACTTCTCAGATGGAAGGTCTGACATAGATAAAATTATGGACAACCGGACGAAGGTTTCTAACACAAGAAAATACAGTGTTTGTGATCTGGCGAGGGTAAGAATCAAGATTTTTTGTGATCTGATTAAGATAAATCTTTGCCGAACTCAAAATAGTATTTTTATATAAATAGAATGTTCTGAAAACTCGACGAAAGTTCTGGCGAAGGATCAAGAGTAATACTGGTAATTTTGCAAAAAAGTGACTTTTTTGATAAAAATATGACAATATAACAACTGATCCTCTGAAAACCTTTCTATTTTTGGTATTATTCTTCGTCGATTTGGCAGTAGATAGATCTGAATCACATCTAAGCACAGTGAATTGGGTGAAGGTTTTTTTTTTTGTATATTTTTAGGGTTTTAATAATTTTTGGTGTTTTTTGGTGGTTTTTTTTATGTTTCTGGAAATCTGCTGGGAATAATCTTTGCCCTTCAAATTGAAGGTTTTGTAAACAAAACCAAAGGTGTCTACAACTCGGCGAAGGTTTCCTAAAAGAGGGTAAAAAGTTCTGGGCTTTGATGACGCTTTTTGTCTCTTTTTGACCAAATTTGACAGATTTGACCGATTTTTGTTATTTTCTCTAATATCTCAGATCCAAATGGATCTTAAGATTGGTGATCTGAATAGATTTCCTTGTTTAATAATTAGATTAGATTTCAAACAAGCAAATCCACTCAAAATTTAGCAAAATCAATCCCAAACTAATCCTAAAATGCAGTTTTAACACTATTCATGCCACGACAAGATGCCTAATGCAAGCTAACCATCAACCAAACATGCTGCAAACTGAAAAATTGGCGTAGCTCCCCCGTAACGGTGCCAAAATTGTAGTGGATTTCTTTCCTTGCCTAAGCTGAATCCAAGATCTAGTCAATCTAGCATCAAAGAGACGGAGTTAGTTGTCACGCGTAGGTTCGTTCCCATGAGAGCGATAGTATAGTTCAGATTTCAACATGAATGGAGGATCTAACACTAACATCCATTAACACTAAGCATTAACACTACATCCATTAACCCTACTTCCATTAACCCTAAATCCACAACAATGATAGAAACTTACTCTTCTCTCTCTCCGTTTCTCTCTCACAAAAAGCATAAGAAATAGCAATCCCAATAATGATCAAATCCAACAATTAGCAAAATCCAAAGAAATAATGAGAAATGGAGGAGAAGAGAGGAAGAGCAAGGACATTCATCAATCATTTCTAAAGAGAACCAATCTGCTTTATTGAAATGAGGAAATAAACATGAGGAGCAACTCGAGTTGGTCCTTTTTTATAGTAGAGAGGAGGACCCTGGCCTTTGAATCCTATTGGTCCAGTCTTGTCTCTCTTTTTATTCAAATTTAAAAAAGTGTGCGAACCATCAAAATTGGAGGAAAACCCAACTTTATTCACTAACTTGACATTTAGGCCCTGCGACATTAAAAGTCGCGCAAAAAGGCCTAAAGTCCTTTTATTAACTTTTAACTAATCAATCAAATAACTATGTGATCATTGGGTTGGACTTACACACGCAGGGTGCCAAATCCCTCTCACTTATTAACTAGGGTTAGGGTTGCCTTGGAATCCGCAAACCCTCCAACAAGGAGGCAGCTGAAAACTACGATGGATATAACGTTGAAGTCCAGTGAAGGATTTGATAGCACTATGGAATGGCATGGTGAGTTGAGCTTGCAGGAGGTCAGAAAATACTTCAAGTCCCTGGAGGGATTGATCCTTTTCGGGGATATGAGTTGATAACGGACTGTTTGTATGTTTTTCCTCTCGCAAAAATTCATCTTGAAATTCGTTGTATTGTCTTTGTTCCACTTTTGGGTCTGGGTAATCTTTTGGTGTTGTGGAGGCCGTCAAATGGCTTCCATGTGGGTCAGCTGATTGTCCATGGTTTTGCTGATGTTCTTGTTGTTGGCATTGTGCTCTAGTAAGAACTCTAACAGGTTCGGATGTGATATGACGTGCTGGAAGGATCATGTTAGGTTGTTTAGGACAGTCTTTGAAGCTGTGTTTGTGAACATTGTCGGGACATTCTGCATGGTTTTGGTTTTTAACTTTACAGTCAGCCATGAAATGTCCTGTTTTGCCATAGATAAAGCAGCGGTTGCTCATGGGTCCTGTGGCGATAGCGTAACCATCTTGGATGGCTAGTTGATGGTGTGGAATACTCAGCTTGTTTGCACGAGCATGAGTTGTTGGTTTGATACTGGTGACTGCTAAATGATGGAATTGATGTATCAGAATGATATGATTGATCGTAGGAGTTTTCTACCAGGTGTGTGTGTGCAGATTCTTGAGGATGTCTATTTTTTTGTGCTACTAGATCTTGTTGTCCTCGTGGTGGTGGTCCTAAGAGTGCCAGCTGTTGTTGAGGTTGATGTCTAGGTTGTCTGGGCAACTCTTGTATATGGATCTAGTTGTTTCGTGGTGGATAGGACGTGTGTTATTGCTGTGAAACAAATGGTTGTCGAGGAGGTTGATAATGTCCTCCTGACTGGTTGTGAGGCTAATTCCTCGGGTTATAATAGCAATAAAGGGAGGTATGCCCCATAAAGTCACAAATTTCACATTTGATCAAGGTGGTATTTGGGACCGGTTGGTATGAAGGGCACTCATTGCCAGTGTGTGTACCTCAGCAGTGAGGGCACCACGTGTTTTCTCGTCTATGATGGATTTGTCTAGTGGGTAACTGACCTAGCATTGAACTTTGGATAGACTTAAGAGTGTTTTGAAACTCTTTGGTGAGTTTCTCCATCTGTTGTTGGTGTTGCTGATTAAGCAACTCCATCTGTGTTTTTCATAACTGTTCTCGTGTGTCATCGTTTGGTTGAGCTTCTTGGACAGCACGATGTGCTCTCCGTTCTCGTGGTTCCTCAACATCTGAGCCCTCATCTTCTTATCGAATGGCATCAGACATGGCTTGTTTCAATGACGTATATTCATCATTGGAACGAAGTTCACGTCTGATCTATCGAGGAAGTCCAACGAGGAACCAAATGATGAGCATGGACTCGGTAGGTTGCTCTTGTACTTGACTTTTTAATCGTTTAAATCGTTCGATATAGTCACATATTTTTTCATCTTTTGTCATTTTGATACTACTTAGTTTGACAAAAGGACTTTCTATCAAGCGAAAAGGCTTGAACCATTTGATAAATGCCTCTTTCAAGAGTAACCAATCACGTTTATCTTCACGATCAAGATTAAAAAACCACTCTCGTGCACGATCGATCATGGTCATCGAGAAGAGCTGTACCATGGCCTCTGGTGTTGTCTCGCCGTAGACGTTACATGCATTCTCAAAGACTTGGAGAAATCGCTGAGGATCAGTGTTACCATCGTACTCAGGTAAGTCTGGCTTTGGGGTCCTTTTTTCAGTACATGGAACATTATTTGCGAAAGCTCCGTTTAAGTGAGCTCATGCATGGGATGATTCGGCAGCATGGAATTGTGGTCGTTTGTATGGAGATTCATAACGCGTAGGTTCCCATCTGTCGAATGGGTTTGTGGATGGCTCTTGGACTTGGGATTTCATCCTAGAATACTTGTTAAATCGAGCCTGTTCGGTAGATGGGGAGACCATCTCTGGTGGATAGTCCTCTGTAGTATTCGGATCATTAGGGCGATCCATGACAGCTTGTAGAGTGTCGTAGGATGGTGAAAATAAACTTGTGCACTCTGGGTACGGTGGATACGGTTGTCAGAATGCGGGTGTTGTGGTCTGTTACTGGTTGATTTCGGTTTGGGATGGTCGATGGAGGTCGTAGGCTGTAAATCGTAATATTGCGGTCGACTACGGTTTGTGACGGTCAAGGACAGATGTGCATCAGTCGAAACTTGAGTGAGGCTCCGGCTCCGGTTGAAATTTGACAGGGGTCCGACTCCGGTTGAGATTGGAAGTAGGCCATCGGTTGAGAGGGGACTGTGTCCTCTAGTTGAGATTCAAGAGCAGTGTTCCGATTGAGATTTGAGAAGAATGCTCCAGTCGATATCTGAGCATAGTGTTCCGGTCGAGATCTGAGGAGAGTTTTTTGGGTTGAGATGTGAACAAAATGCTTTGGTCGAGAGTTGACAGAAGTGTTGCGGTCGAGATCTGAGCAGAGTGCTTCGGTCATGATTGGACTAAACACTCCATTTGAGATGTGATGGCAGTGCTCCGGTCGAGTTTTTTTTTTTTTTTTTTTACTGAGCACTCCGGTTGAGATTCGAGCGAAATGCTCCGGTTGAGAATTGATGGTAGTGCTCCGGTCAAGTCTTTTTAGAGCACTCCGGTTGAGATGCGAGCGAAATGCTTCGGTTGAGAATTGATGGCAGTGCTCCGGTCGAGTTTTTACTGAGCACTCCGGTTGAGATTTGGACTAAAGGGTCCGGTTGAGATATGACGGTTTCCTTTAGTAAAGATGTCAAAGATATGTTCGTTCTAAATGTTGAGTTATGACTCCGTTCGAGTGTTGAACAATTAGCGGTGGTTGAGGTGTAACTCAGGACACGTTAGGATCGTAAAGTTGTGGTTCGATCGAGAGGTATGAGGTAGTGGTCCGGCTCTGGTTGAGATTGTGGAGCTCGTCATGTTGAGGATCGTGAGACTTTGGTTGAGAAACGAGCAGGACTTCGGTCCAGACCGAAGGGATGAGCTCGTCAATGAATGTGTAGGAGCTCTCAGATGATGGTGTCACAACACATGTCCATATTTCCTTGGAAACAAGGAAGAAAGAAGATCCTAGTGCATGCAAAGGGATCATGGTTGGATACTCATCCACCAAGAAGGCTATAGAGTCTTTATACTCTCTACTTCTCAGGTTATTGGAAGTAGAGATGTTGTCTTTCGTGAAGATCAACACTCATCTTTTGAAGAGGCCGAGATCAAGAAATCTATGGATGCATCACCAATTATTGATTTTGAAGACAATCATGATGTGATGGGGTCAAAATTTGAAGAAGACTCTCCTCGGATCTTCTCACCAAGAAGATCCATGAGAGATAGATCCGAGCCTAAGAGGCTCTCATATGTTGATAAAGGCAAACAAGTGGATCTTGATTCCACTAATTATGTTTTCTATGTCTCTCATGAAGAGCCAAAGAATGTACAAGAGGCACCCAATACCAAGGAGTGGTATGATGCCATGAAGCAAGAGTATGATGCATTGATCACCAACAATACTTGGGAGCTCGTGGATCCTCCATCCAACAAGCATATGATTGGTTGCAAGTGGGTATTTAGGATCAAGTTCAATCATGATGGCACCATCAACAAGCATAAAGCAAGATTATGTGCCAATGCTCAAATCCATGGTCTTGATTATGAGGAGACCTTTGCACCCGTTGCAAAGATGGTGACAATAAAAATTCTTATTTCTCTTGCTTGTTTCTTCAAGTGGAAGGTGTTCCAATTAGATGTATCCAATGCTTTTCTAAATGGTTATCTTGAGGAGGAGATCTATATGGAACAACCTCAAGGATTCATCAAGGATGAGTCCAAAGTGTGCTTGCTCTTCAAAAGTCTTTATGGACTCAAGCAAGCACCAAGATCATGGTATTCAAGACTTAATTCTTTTCTTGTCTCACTAGGATTTACTCTTAGTGACTATGATCCTTCCATGTATCTAAAGTTTGTTGATAGCAATATTGTCATTCTTCTAATTTATGTTGATGACATTATTCTTTGTGGAAGTTGTATCAAGCTAGTTGATGAAACTAAGCTAGCACTTGGATGTGAGTTTAAAATGCAAGATCTAGGAGAGATACATTACATCCTAGGCCTAGAAATTGATTTTTATGAAAATCATGTCTTTATATGCCAATCATATCCAATTGTATAGAGAGTTGATAAATACATAGTACTTGTCAAACAAAAATTTCATGCATTAGAGAGTGGATGCCAGATATTGCCTACGGTGGAAAACTTTGATTGAATCTCTCAGTCAAGGAGACTCGGGTTGAATTCCTTAGTGAAGATTCGGTGAAAGAATTTGGTGGAAGAGAGTCGGTTCAAAACATTTAGATGAAAGCCTCGGCTAAAGAGCCTCGATTTTGACATGCAATTGATCCTGGTAGTATACTAACCATCAGATATAGCATGGTATGTAAGATATGATGATGGTCATGGGATGTATTTCAATTAATATGAATTAGTCAAGCATCGGACATAAAATCGGATGTGATGAGGGATTTAGGAGTCATATAGGAAATATGGTGACTCTTGTCGGATCTAACTTTAGTTACAATTTAGAGGCTTGTCGAATGGGTATAGCCTCGGATGTACTTGGTCATGAAAGGATATGTTGTAGACTGTTTGGTCTTTGACTGAATTGTATACCAGAATCATATTAGAAATATGAGATTTGGTATTGATTGTTCATCAGAGATGTTTGAACTCAAGGTCGGATACGATTTATATGTCAAATCAATCATGAAAATCTGATCATTTATGAAGAACTCAAATAGCTCATCAGATGAATTCTGAAGCTCGTCGGATGCAAACTGACAGTCATCGGATGCAAAATTGTGGGATGCAAATGGAATATAGTGTCGAATACAACAAAATGTATTGTTGTATGGAAAAATGTCGAAGACAAGTAAAATACAGGTTTGTCGGATACACGTCGGATGCAAATGCTTGTCGGATGCAAGTGTTGGTCGGATGCAAAGATTTGTCGGATGCAAATATTTGTTGGATGCAAAGGGTGATCGGATGCAAGCTGTCGGATGTACTGGCGGATGCAAATAGGATATGGAAACTGGCGGATGCAAATGGTCGTCGGATGCAAGTTGTCGGATGCAATAGTTTCAGAGGTACTAGTGAATGTAAATGGGTCGAAAAAAAATAAAGTGGGTCGAAAAAATACATTGGATCGAAAAAATACGTGGGTCGAAAAAGACATGAGATTGAAACTTTATAAGAATAAAAAAATTATAGTGGATCGAAAATTATAAAGGATCAAAAAAATAATGGACCAAAAAAATAAGGGATCGAAAAAATAAGTGATCGAAAAATAATAGATCTAAAAAATAAGGGATCGAAAAAATCAATGGATCGAAAAAAACAGTGGATCAAAAAAATAAGGGATTGAAAAATCAAGGGATCGAAAAATAATGGATCGACCTTCCTTATAGTAGTGAGTTAGTGAACTCCATTCTATATGCTTTTGGATTCCACCTCTTGACTAATGGGTGAATCCCATTCTATAAAGATTTGGGTTCCACCTCTTACATGATAATAGGAGGCCTCTTTATTAAAAAACATAACTCAAGTTGAGAGAGTCCAAATTAATAGCTCCCACATGGTTTTCCATCTTTCGAGAATTACCATGGGGCTCAAGGTATATGCACTTAGCGTATCACTAGTAATTCTTGTGCTCTCAAACTCGGCTCTCAACGTCATCTCCAAAGAGGACACTTATTGTTAGTTGATGCCACGCCCTTGAGGTGTCGATGCAGTGCCTCTTCACTTAACCTCAAAAGAAGTTTACAATATGCCTCATCACATGAAAAATCATGATCTCAATATGTTTGAGCTTGTTCTATTTTTTGCTTTTACGATATCCAAGAGCAAATTTTTGATGATACAATATCTTGCTTTCAAAATGATTTGGAAACATAATTAAATCACCAATGACAAGAATTATTTCCAAACAAAAGGCTATATTCAAAACTAGAATAGCCTTACTCAAACTTTGAGATAAAAAAAATTCCAATTAAGCAAGATAATACATCAAATAAAGAAAAAGAAACATAAGTGAGTATTTTGGAGTGAATACCACCTGAACTTTTCCTCTCTTTTCCATGAATAAAGAACCACAAGGACTCGGCATTGTATAATGAAGATCCCCTTGAATACATATATTGAGGATACTCTTCCTCAAACCTCGACCCCATCATAAGTTGAATATTCTCAATAGAAATGACTTGTGATGCATCTTGAGATATAATGATCTCGGCCCTTTCCAAGGTTGAAAATAGATCTTTATGAATAATAAAAATCTCCATTCTCAAACACCTTTGAGATAGAGAATATAAAGGCTTTATAGTCCTCCTTGGTGGATAAGCATCCTGTTGGAATGGCAAAGTGGAGCCACAGCCCACGCTCAAAGAAATCCCATAAGTAGAAGTGGGACTTTGCTCAAAGTGGATATAAGTGATAAATGTCTAAGTGTTTAATGTCCACTGGTACCAGCCCCTTTGCGGGTAAGGGGGAGCCCTTGGATTCGTGGGCGGATAGGCGTCCGGGGACATGATCCCAAAATGCGGCTCACGGAAGGGGCAAAAAGGCCCCATGATTTTGGTGCAACCTCTGAACCAGAAAGGTTAAGTTTTATCCGTTGAAGGCCCACCAAATTTCTACATGGTATTGGACCAGACAACATGACATGTGCCCCACTTTGAGGGGGAGTGTTGGAATGGCAAAGTGAAGCCATGGCCCACGCTCAAAGAAATCCCAAAAGTAGAAGTGGGACTTCGTTCAAAGTGGATATAAGTGGTAAATGTCTAAGTGTTTAATGTCCACTGGTACCGGCCCCTTTGCGGGTAAGGGGGAGCACTTGGATTCATGGGCGGCTAGGAGTCCGGGGACGGGATCCTGAAACATGGCTCACAGAAGGGGCAAAAAAGGCTCCATGATTTTGGTGCGACATCTAAACCAGAAAGGTTAAGTTGCATCACGGAGCAACCTCTGAACCAGAAAGGTTAAGTTGCATCCGTTGAAGGCCCATCGAATTCTTACACATCCAACCATGATCCATAAACTTGAATCTCCTTCCTTCCTTGCTTCCAATAGAACACATGCAAAGCAATAACTTTCAAGTACACTAAGGTAAACAATCTTAGGCTTATAGTTGAACAAGACACATATGTATTTCTTCCAGTAGCTCCATAACTCCAGAAAGCTTTGCATAACAGAAAATAATCATGCACCATAAAACTTGAAGAAACACTTGTGAAATTATTAATAAAAGTAGAAAAACAAGTGGTATCTCCCTTGTTTATTGATGAAGAAAGTTGAACATACGAGTGTTCCAACTCCAAGGATGTCAAGTCTTGGTAGAAGACATCATATATGGCTCCTAAGTTATGTGATTTTGCCATAAAACAAGCTTCTCTTGGCTTGATCTCCTTGACCATAGAAGACATAGATCTGAAATTGGTATCATCCAATCTCCTATGCCATAATTCCTCCTTGGAAATACTAGTTCTCAAAGCAATATCACAAGAACGTGCATTTGCTTGTAGATCTAACTTGAAAATGCCACCATATTTTGATCCATATGCAAGGATCTCATCACCTTTCTTAATGATACAATTATTGATATTGAATTTCACATCAAAACCATCATCAAGCAACTTTCCAACACTAATCACATTCTTTGTGAGTTTAGGAACAAAGAGTACATTTGAAAGTGATAAACTCATAGAAGATGCAAGATAGAACTCCTTCAATAGAACTGTAGTGTCGTCGATGTAGCATAGTGGGTCCATCGTTGGGAGCGACAACCTCGCCTTCAGCTACATAACAAGAAGAGAGAGGGAGAGGAGAGAGAGGAGAAAGAGAGTGGAGAGAGAGAATGCCTAGGTTGAGAAAGGCTTTGGGGGCTCGAGCGCCTACCCAAAGCTATTCTATTTGAACATAGGGAGAGAGGGAGAAGAGAGAGGGAGAAGAGAGAGAGAGAGAGGAGAGAGAGAGAGAGATGGAGATGGAGAAACCAAGAGAGTTTTATTAGAATGAGAATGGAAGATGATACAATACAAAGGAAATGGCTCCCTCTTATAGATTTTAGAGGTGAGTCTCCTTCACTCTCATTGGCCACTTCATTGGGGCAAGGATTTCTAATCCAAGCATTCTATTGGTGCTAAGAAAGCACAAGGGCACTCACATGATTCATGTGAGTTTTAAGTTGGGCCCTTTAAGCTTGTTTACTTGCAACTTGACTTAGGGCCTCTAATGTCATTCTAGAGTTTTAAGCCCCCAGTCTCTTATTCGTAGGAATTACAGCTTGCTACTTGTGCTCATTGGGTTGGGCTTACAAGTGCAGGATGCCGGTGCCCTCGCACTTATTACTCTACTTGCAATGTACTGTGGTGGGGCCCACTAGGTAAGGCTTGGCCAACAATATTTTAAGTGGTGGGACCCATTTGTTTATTACTGTGCAAAAAATATCCACAACAGGGTCCATGGCCCAGAGTAGTGTCGGTCCCTCGGCATTAGGCTGCAACTATCGTGAAGGGGCACTGTTGTCGATTCTTTTATTGCTGGGACATGGTTGCTTTAGGAAAAGCGTGGATAGAATTCGCTTACGTAGAACCTGAGGCTTTATTAGTGGATGATCAACAAGAACTGGGACTTGCTAGATTTTCAAAAATACCCTGTATTCGTTGATGATACTCTATTGTTTGGAAATAACTTAGAGATGATACAAGAAACCATGGCTCTCATAGGTTCAAAATAACAGACCTTGGAGAAGCTAGAAAATTCCTAGGAATTAAAATCACGAGAAATAAAATAACAGAAAACATAACACTATATCAACAAAGTTATGTCTGTAAAATTTTGGAAGATAATGCAATGCTTGAGTGCAAAGGGAAGGAGACTCCTATGGCACTTGGAATGAGACTTTCAAAAAATGACTGTCCAAGAACTGAATAGGAAGAATTCGAAATGTGGGGGGATGAATTTTTGTGAGCATTTCTCGACAAGCAATTTCATGGCAAAGGTGAGCATCTTTAGCACATGCTCGTCCTTCATCCCAGTCATAAAGTTAAAACTTTCATCCTTGCGGTGAGCAGTTTCACTACAAAGGCGAGCATCTTGAGAACATACTCGCCCTTCATCCCAGTCATGTAGGGTTTAGGGTTTAGGGTAAAAGTTCGAAACTCAAAGAGAACCTTTGGCACAACTGGTTTACAAAGTATAAATTTTTTGATGAAATTTGAAATTCCTAACCCTGGAGCGAAAGAAAAATGAGACTTCATTGGTGTTATTCTTTTGGAAAATGTATTTTTGACAACTAGCGAAGTATGCCCGTCATTGACGGGCGAGGGACACGATGTGGATAAGGGCCAATGATTTAGATGGTGGCCGATGGTTTAAGAAAAAATTCGATGGTCATTGATGGGTGGCCGATGTATGTGTGTGTATGTACGTGACCAAAGTGTGTCCACCTGAGTGTGCGAACGTGATGCGTAGAGAGAGAGAGAGAGAGAGAGAGAGAGAGAGAGAGAGAGAGAGAGAGAGAGAGAGAGAGAGAGAGAGAGAGAGATGAGAGAGGAGAGAGAGAGAGAGACTCTGGGTCAAAGAGAGGCCAAGAGAGACCTTCGGGACCTTGGCATATCTCGCACATCTCGCAGTCAGAGAGAGGCCGAGAGAGACCTTTGGTACATGTGCATATCTCGCGACTGCTGCCCGGAAAGAAAACATGAAGAAAAATGTGGTTTCGGGTAGCGTGAGCTGCTCTCGAAACACTATTTTTTTTATTTATATATATATATATATATATATATATATATATATATATATATATATATATATATATATAGAGAGAGAGAGAGAGAGAGAGTTGTCCCCTCCCTTGCACACGTCCCTGCACCCTCCCCCACGCCCCCACCCTTGTGCCCTCCATGCATCCTGCGCTCCCTTTGCCCTCCCCGTGCCTCCTCCCCACGCCCACCTGACACCCTCCTAGCACTCTCTCGGCGTGCCCTCCCCTCATGCCCTCCCTTTACTGTCCCTGCTCCCTTCCTACGCCCTCCCATTTACTTGGATTGAGAAGAATGGGGGTCCAATATTTCATTAGGCCCCCAAATTAAAATTCAAAAAAAAAAAATGGGAGGGGGCATGGGGTACAATCCCCCCTCCCCTTATACCCCCCCGCTCCCCCCTTCCCCCCGTCCTTTTCTCCCTCCCTCCTCCATACCTATTCCCTCCCCCTGGCCCCCCTCCAGATAGGGTGCACAGTGACCCGGGGGCACCATGGCACACACCCCCCCTTCTAAAAAAGCGCCAAGGGGGGGGGGGGGGGGGGGGGGGGGGAGTGTTCCGAGCAACACTCACGCTGCTTGGTTGATGGGCAATGTGAACAGCCCATGAAACGATACTATTTTTCCAGCGTTCAAGAGGTTTCTTCTTCAACCAAACTAATCTAGTGAGAATGAAAGTCAATCATCTTTTATGTTCTCCTAGTTAAATAAAGTTCTCCAACAGCTTGCCCTATGTATCTACCATGCTCAAAATGGATTTCATCTAAAGTTTGAACATGTCATTGAAGTAGTAGATTAGGAAAGAAAGTGCAAATTTTTTTTTAATCATTTCTTAATAAGCTGGAAATTTGGAAAGAAGTACATTGTACAACAATCTATTCATTCTTTGATTAAAATCTTGCACTCTATCAGGCATGTTATTTAGCTATTAACTTCGAATGTTATCTGCAAAAAAATATCAACTTGAGAGGCTTCAAAAAACTCCAAAAACAGTACATCCTATTTAAGGACTCAAAAGTAGAGGAGAAGCAAGATACACTCCATCAAAGAAACACCTTTCAACTTCATTATGTGGAAGGCCAGATGAAAAGTTCCCTATAGACAAAAGTATCAAAACTGGTTAGCTTTAAGTTTTTAGGATGAAAGTCCACCATTTTAAAAGAGTACTGATCTTGCACTTAGCAGTAAAACTACGCCAAATGGATAGCACAAAAAGGGTGCAAACATATTTCCCAAGGCACACCAGCAAGCAAAAGCCATCACCCATGGAAACTACCACAGAAATCACCACATATACACTGTAAAGGACTAAAAGAGTTTTAGTTTTTATGGGAATGAGTTTACATCGCATACCTCCCATTTTGGCAATGTACATCACAAAATGTATTCCCATTGTTGGAGTGATTAGATAAGCACCTTGAGTGTTGACCCTAAAAAGAGATATAGTCAATCTCTAGGGTGGGTAATCCATGCAAAGCACAAAAAACAGGACACCAATAAAACTCGTGAAAATCTCCCATTTTCTTTAACTTGGTATGGTGTAATATATAATCCACGCAGAGTCTGCGAACATGTCTGTCGTCCATACCATCTTGGTAGAGGGTTAAAGACTTGGCTTTCTAGTGTTATAAACGTGTGGTCTCTTTTGTGTTATAAACACATGGTTGTTTTTTGTGGCACTGATCTGATCAGCAAGTTTAAGGCACTACCCCTAATTCTCTGCTTCTTCTGCCAAAAGAAATTGGCTATTGAAAGAAACCAAAAGCTAATAAGTGTATTGTAAAAATCATACCAATGCCATCAACAAATATTCCGACCATTGGCAAATTCAGAAAGCAAAAGTAGCTTGACAAATTAGTTGATCATCTCCAATGCTAGATTCTAAAAAGAATAAAATGAGGTTTTGTCACTGAACATCTTACAAAAGAACGAATACTATTTGCTAGATAAACTAAACCTTAGAGGTTGATCAAAGAATTTTGTTAATATAGACCAGATATTCGTAAATGGGGGGGAGAGAGAGAGAGAGAGAGAGAGAGAGAGAGAGAGAGAGAGAGAGAGAGAAGTTTAGAAATTGTTGTCAATGTTTTTGCTTCATGTAATTACAAAAAACTCAAGAAACCAGCCAGTCTCTATTGGTAAGCTGGAACCTTCCAGATGTACATCTGAATCATCCTGTAGGGCCACAACACAATAGATTACCCCCTCGGGAGAAGAAAACATCTCTGCCCCAAATCTTGTTGATCTGCATCCTTGTCATATGGCCACTTCAAGGACAACTCCCAGATATGAGTGCAGAAGGTACTCTTTATCAGATTCAGAGCTGTTAGCACCACAAATCAACTCTCAAAAATGCTAGAACAAGTTTGATATTATGACAAAACATGTTGGGCAGCATCTTTCTAGGAACTCCTATGGTAGCCAGAATACGAGTCACGTGCTCATTCCTCCAAGGAACACAAACCTTCAAGAAATAAAATTTCTTAAGAAATACCACACTTCAATTCAACACTCTTTTAAATCACCCACCGTGAGCCTTTCAATGTATCCTGTCATTCTAACACTTCTTCGTTGATGTCATGCTTTTGCTTTCCCTTGGGTAGCATAATAAAAGTGTTGCTATGCAAAAATGCTTTCACATTCTTTTTTGAAGAGCTCTCAAATGCGCATTAAGAGCTGATCAAACATACCAAATGTTCAATAACCTCTACTTTTTTTTATCACAACAGCCTGGGTAATATATTTGCATGAGGCAAACTACATAAGATTCATAGTAACCTGTACATACACAAGTAATCTCCAAAATCACACAGTGCTAATGATACCCTTTCTATTTCTTCTGGCTTTCACAGAAATGGAGGTACTTTTAGCCATCCTTGATGCCGATTTTGTTCCCAGAAGGAAATATCATCCTCCACAGTCCTACCCTTGCATCTGTTTCTGTTGGTGCTTTCGGCTGCAGGGTCTTGAAAGCCAGTAGCAATACAATCATGCAAATGGTGCCATGAAAGTTGTCATCAATGACAGCACCAAAGATTACATTGGCATTTGGATCAGCCATACCAAAGACAATTTATGTTGCTATGTTCACTTCATGAAGAGTAAGATCTGCTGCTCCTGTCACATTGTACACCACCCCCATAGGCTTGCTCTTTGAATAGAGCAGAGGAGACATGAACCTCTTCTACCCTATTTTTGCCATGCAACACCGATGCCCAACATGGCACTGCCTGCATTTGACATAAAAGCCTTCACATCAGCAAAGTCAACGTTACAAGGCAGGGATGGTAATTATGTCCTGAAATATCTTGCACACCCTGCCGAAGGACATCATTTGCAAGGCAAAATGCATCTACTATTGAGTGTTTTGCACCTATAGTTTCCAAAAGACGCTCATTTGGAACAACCACTACAGTCTCAGTTGCAGCCTTTGCTTTCACATATGTGATTGACTAATTGTGCACTAAAATGTTAAGTTTAAAACTATAATGGCCTGTTTATTATCGTCTCCTCAAAAGCGCCGCAAACTCCAAGGTCTCATGCTTGAAATTTGGAGCTCATCCAGCAGGTTAGCTTGCTCGCGTACATTCCAGCCATCCCTGAGCTCCATATCTATGTACTACTGCTCACTCCTCCCAAGTGGATGGAGTATGTGGTCCATGGCATGCAGGGGCTTATGAAACCACTCCCACATGCTCTGCCAAAGGAGCCAGACCTCCTCAAGCCTACAAGACACATTAATAATTATAGTACATACTACATTTGAATGTTAAATCTTCAATCATGAATGTCGAATGATTTAATGATGATTCATCAATTATTCAATTGAAAATTCAAATTTTAGATCTCAAAGTTCAAACATTAGTTACAAACTTGTTGGGGGAAGGTCTCAAGGACATCCAAGGTGGACAGTCTCCTGAACATGGCCAATGTTAAAATTGAAAACAATCCATATTGATTTCTTGGCTTGCTACAAAAGTTGTACCATGCAAGTATGTAGTTCATTAATGCAAAATGCCAAGTTTGGCCTACATAGAACTCGAGCTACATGGTTATGTAATATCTAGAATGATAAATGCAACTTTCCATATAGTTTGTAGACATTAGAATTAGAAAAGTCATGATAGTAGAAACTCGTGGCAATTCACATGCATTAATTGTAAGTGATCCATAGTGACATGCAAGGCATGCACAAAGTGTAATGGGACACATGCATGATGATTTGGACTTTGTTAGTTAGAACGGATACACTTGTAAAAGTGGTAAAATTTCATGCATGGCAAGTGGACAAATGTCACATAGACTCTAGATGTCATTTTGGAATGGATGGATGTGGTTCTACCTCGAGCGACCTCAAACTCCATAAATATGTGTAGCTCTCCTCATAATGAATGATGAAGAACCAAACTTTTGTAGCTATCTCATGCCATTTGGATCTAAACTATTTTGCTTGTTATCTCTCTAGCTTTCTCTCTCTAACTCGTGTTGAAGCTATTGTTTATACACTGATATCTTGTACTTTGTTCATTCTTTGATGCATTGCTATCATATTCTGTTGATTAGCATGCTAGATTGTGAATTAGCCATATCTTCTGAACTAGATCTTGATAATCAATCTAGAATCAGGTTATAGTGCCAATCACAAAGCTTAATCAAGATCAATCATACTTGTGGACATTTATATACTCGTGTGAATTCTGGAAATTTTGTCATGGTATCAGAGCCAAATTAAGCTTTGCATGCTAACATCTTTGATTGTACAAGAAACTGAGAGCTAAATCAAGCAAAAAAAGCAATTTTGTATTTTTTCTCACCCTTCTCTGAAGTGTATTTGAATCAGATTGGACTTGAACTGAATTTTCAGACTTGAATTGTGGTAGTACGGAATTCTGGAATTTCACACATGTGAAAATTCAGAGATTTTCAGTCCCTTTGTTCTTCTTGCTTATAGATCCAAAGATAGCAGTGTTATAACTTGATGGAAAGCTTATGATCTGTACTTTCCATAGAAATTGAAACCAAATCAATTTGATGTGTCTAGCAAGAGTTATAAGCTCTTAAAGAGGATAGAGATAGGTTTAAAATCCGAGTGACAACATTTTGATTTGATTCAATCTTACTTTATTCTGAATCCATTGTTTTGAGCATCCTACACAAGAAATTGAAGATCAAGACTAAGTTTGAAATATTTGAACACCCTTTGGGCCTTCTGAGTGTCAAAAGTATTTTCTTTGAAGCATTTCACACATGCCAAAAGTAGGATTTAAACCAGCCAAAGTGTCTCAAACCACTTTGTGTGTCTGATCTAGATAACTTGTCTTGTGGAATATTTGAGATTCATCTCAAATACAATTGCAAGTGTTTCACATAGGAAGGTAGTACAACTTGAAAATACCTATAGTGAAAGAGAGCAGCAACTTTAAGTCTAGTTGGAACAAGCTCAAACATATCTCAATCCAAACAATTCATAATAAAAAAAAATTAAAAGAATCTCAAAATTTTAATAAAATACTAAAAATTAAAAAAAATAAATAGCAAAACTATAAAATAAATCTAAAAATTAGAAAATAGATAATAAAAGATAAAAAAAAACTAAAAAAATATATCTAAAAATTAAAAAAAAAACAAATCTAAAAATTAAAAAATGAATAATAAGATGTCAAAAAATCTAATTAATAATAAAATAAATAATAAATAAATAAATATCTAAGGAAGTAGCCCAAGATGCGAACGCGTCTCCGAAGACGCATCCGGACACGGATGTGTTCGGGGCTCATCTAACTCAGGCGCGTCTGCGT